>JAJOOO010079928.1:0-13944 GCA_029582685.1 Solanum piurae
CAACTAGGTGTTTCATCATCTTCACTATCAATACCCAAATTAAAATATATTTTATCAACCATTCGTGATGCACCTTCATCTTTGTAATGTGGGTTTAACAAACAAGCGGTTAAATAAATTTGAGGAATAGGAATAAAATATTTTTAAAATTTTTCAATCATTTTCTTAACAGATTCTTCAAATCTTGATTTATTTTTGAATTTATAAAATTTACTAGAAATAACACAAATATTAGGTAAAACAGAGCAAATAGTTGGATAATAAAGTGCAGATATTTTTTTTGTAGTTAAATAAAAGACTTTTAAGAATTCTATAAGTTCTTTTATGTCATTCCAATCATTATCATCAAGTCTATATGTCATATTTGAATTATGAGCATTCCAAACCATTTGTAAAGGTTTCTTATATTCATAAGCGACTTCAAGCATTTCATATAAAGAATTTCATCTAGTACACACTGATTTTGAAATTTTTCTAAGTGGAAGATTAAATTCACGACAATGATTTTCAAAATCTCTACGTCTAGACTTAACTTGACATTTAAAAATAAAATGACATGCAGTTTCAACTTTTATGCAACCATCATTATACATTGCTATACCATCTCTAACAATCAAATTATATATGTGTGCAACACACCTAATATGAAAACCATCAATATAAATAGGGCAAAGAGACGATTTTAGTATTTCAACAGCAGTTCTATTATTAGAAGCATTATCTAAGATGACACTACTTATTTTATCACAAATTCCATAATTTTGTAAAACATCTATAATTGTTTGACCTATATAACTACTGGTTTTATGCATTTCACAATATTTATAACCTAAAATTCTTTTTTGCAAAGTTCAATTTTCATCAATCCAATGTGCAGTAATAGTGAAATAATCATTACCATTTACACTACGGCCCACATCAGAAGTAATATCTATTTTACAATTATTATAATAAAATAAACAAAGAAGATATTGAAAATGTTGAACTTGATAATCAAAGATAGCCTTTTTAATTGTATTTCTAGTAAAACCTTTAAAATGTGGATTATACACAATTTGAATTAATGAATAAAACCGAGATTTTCAGCAAAACTAAATGGAAAACCCATAACAACAATCATTTTAGTTAATTCTTCAAGATCTTTTTCTCTACTATATGACCGTTGTATACTAGAGCTAGAATCATTAGAAGGATTTAATTGTGTTGGACCATATTAGAGCCCTCTATTCCTACATTTTCAGGAAGGGTGGTACCATTCTTTTTAGCTTCGGCTACAGCTTTAGCATGCAAAAATTCATTTTTACAACATGACATTAAATGATTACTCAAATGTCTCGTCCCACCCTGTTTTCCTATAGTTTTATGATTCATTCTATGTTTACATTTATTACAAATAGCTTGTGTTTTATCTTCATTCTGAGTCATAAATTGCCACACAACTGATTTTTTAGCGCGTTCTACCTAAGGCCTAGGATGCATGGGGGGAACGGGAGCAAGACAACGAAAGGGAGCGGGAGGGGAAGAGGGACTGGGAGTGGGAGTAGTAGCCGTAGCTGGCTGAGTTTCATCATCATCATCATATTCATCAACATTATTATCAAAATTATCAATATAATCATTAACATCATCATGTTCATCATCTTCAGGTAATTCCTCATCAAAATTACCAAACCTTCTTTGTAAATGTTCATGATAAGGATCTAATCCACTATTACTATCAATATTCAAAAAATAGTTTCATCAACATGCGTATAATCATCCGTATTTATTCTTAATTGAGAAGTTTTTTTAGTTTTAGATTTAGAAGTACTACTGATTTTTTTATTTTTCTTGGATTTGAGCTCCATAAATTAGTGATCGAATCAACTATGGTTGTTTTACCCTTGTCAACATTGTTTTTACCGAAATCCATATTCAAATATAAAAAGTGAGTAAATTATATATAATACGAAAATGTAATACAAAGTTTTAAACAAATAAATAACTAAATAAGTAGAGACTAGAGACTAATTACTCACAAAATAAATAATTAAATGCAAATAAATAAATAACTAAATGAAAAGTGAGTTGGAACGAATGTACCAAACGTCTACTTAAAAAAGTAGACGTGTACAACCGAAAGCCGAAAATTGAAAGTTGAATTTTGAAGCTCCAATTTCCAAAGATCAAATTCGTAATTTTAACGAGAATAAGATATTAGAGAGTAGAGACTTGAGTGAGACTTTTGAGAGTTGTTGAGAGAGTAGACGATAATATTTTTGTGAGTGAAAAAGAATGAAAGATTGGGGGTATTTATAATTTTAAAAAAAGGATGAAAATATAGTTTTTAGAAGGTTGGGGTATTAAAAAATGTTTGGGGGGTAGAGAGGTGTAAAGGGGAGTTATGGGGGTGAAAGAGCCGTTGGCGGGGTCCAAAACCCGTTGCCCAACGGCTCTGAAAACGGCAATATTATAAGATTTTTTTAAAAATAAAATCTAACCAGACCGAGCCAGGACCGGAATCGATATTTACCGGACCGGGACTAACCGGTATATCTCGGTTTCCGTCCCGTTACCCCTCCCGGACCCCCTAGACACCGGCCCTAACCGGTACAAGCCGGAACGGAACGGAACCGGTAACAGATCTGGATGGAACGATACCAAAACCGGCACCTCCCGGTTCCGTTGCCACGCTTAGTTGGTCCTCTACCTTGTTGGCTTATATAAAAGAGTAATAAAATAATAATTAAAACTAATGTTGAATTTTACGTACAAAATAAAAGACATTTGAACAATTTTATAAATAAATAGCTTATCGTATTATAGTAGGAGAAGTAAAAAGATTCACGTGTCAACCCCACAAAAAATAGTAATTTATAATTATATTAATTTCAAAAATAAAATTTTAAAATATTTTTTTAAGGAAATACTTAAATTAAAAACTAAAATTTTGAATGATCATTTTTAAAATTAAAAAAAATACTAAATTGTACATCCTACAAATCTATTTATATAAATCTTATTTTAAAAAAATAAAATAACCATAACAATTGTTTTATAAAAGAAAAACATGAAAAATACTTTTGTTATTAGTTTAAAAAATTAAAAATATTTTAAATCTAAAAATCATTTTAAATGATAAGAATACCTTTTAATTTACATAGAAGAAAAAGAATAAGATAAAATTGGAAAAAGAAACAAAAAATATTTGTCTTTTTAAACATGATTTATATTGAATTAACAAAATTAATTTAAATTCTAAAATTAAACATTAAAAATATTTCTGAATATATATTTAAAGGTATAGTATACTCATGCACGATGGAGTCTTTCTAAATATTATTTATATTAGGAGTATGTGATGGATGACTAATGATCTGGAAATTCATTTTTCTCGTGTTTCTGTATTGGAATTTATCTTTGATAATATTGGTATATATAATTAAATTAAATAAGAGGTGTATTAAATTATATGAACATTATTAGAATTATGTTATTTGGAGGAATTAAGACTTAATCCTAGGCCTGAATTTAGGGAATATGAGACTTGACTTATTAATTGTATCAAAATTAGGAGCTTAATTAGAGATATGTGTGAGTTTTTGGGTTTAGGATAGACATATAGTAATATGGGTGTTAACAGATTTATTTACTTACAAATATTACATAATTGATAAACTGGGAACGTTCTAAAGCTTTACGAAAGGAAAAGGTGAAATCTTCAGGATTCGTGACATGTGTTCGACATTCAAGATATGTTAAAACTTCCTAGACTTTGTTGAGGGACATTTTCCTAATTAAAGATTGAAAAGGGAATATACAATGGGTTGAGGGATTTTCCTAATTAAAGATTAAAAAGGGAATATACAATGGGTAAGGGCGAAAGATGGGGGGTCTCGTACCAATGGTGTGACGGTCATTAGTAAGAGTACCGATCTTTTAAAGGAAAAGTTTATTATTATAGTATATGGATTGAATCCGACAATTCCAAAGCATATGGACATTAACTGATGTATTATTGATTTGAATTCTCTTGTATGATTGTGTTTCTTTATTGAAACCGCATATTTGTGATAGTTGAGGTGATTATATATCATATTGATATTTGATTGATTGAGATGCATCATCATCCACTTTTATTGAAATCATATTGTGCACATTCATTGACATGAGATTGAGTATAAGTTGGGCACGTGGAGATCGTCCGTGCTAGGGATTGTGAGATGTTAAAATTATAATTTGGGCACGTGGAGATCGTCTGTGTAGAAATTGTTTGATTTTATGATAGTGCTTTGAGATCATCCGCATAGACACGTGGAGATCGTCTGTGTCGGTATATAGACCTCGCGAGTCCCCCATGGGTCATGAACTCTTGGTGTATTTCCGAGCAGTATCATATATATACGATTGAGAGAGTACTTGGCATCTGAGGCATATCATTTCATGGTGTCACATTGCATTGCATCTCATTACATCCCTCATTCTTGCTAATTATGTGCCTTATTGGTGGTTGGACATTGCGTGATATTTCATTATTCTTACATGATGAAACTTGACTGATAAGTATAATGTAGACTGATAAAAATTAAAGGATGATTTTCTTATATACTCCTGTCACTACTTCTTCGTTGTCGGTCTATGAGATATACTGGGTACACGTGGTTTTGTACTCATACTACACTTGATACACTCTTTTGTGGTGCAATTGGGTTTCGAATTCTAGCGCATTTGTTGGAGCTTTGAGTTAGAGTTTGGATTATCTTGGAATTGTGGTACACTACTTGGATATTCTGCAGCCCACACCTTCATCTATCTCTATTTATTAGGTTGTTTTGGTATTCTGATAGGATATTTCTTATGTATAGACTTTTCATATTAGTTGGACTTGTATCATATTTTAGAAGCTCTTGCACTTATGACATCAAAATCTTGGGTGGTATTTATCTTTCCGCACTTCATACTTATGAAAGACTTAGTATCTGAGGTATTCTACTTGTTATTTTTCCTTTTTTTTCCTTAATTATTTAGTTAAATTGGTAATTACTATTGGGTGGCCTACCTATCGGTTGGGAACATTGGTGTCATCACGACATGTGAATTTTGGGTCGTAACAATTTGGTATCAGAACCCTAGGTTTATCAGTCTCACGAGTACAAGAGGAAGGTCTAGTAGAGTCTTGCGGATCGGTATGATGACGTCCATACTTATCTTTGAGAGGCTATTGGATATTTAGGAATCTTCTATTTTTTTTCATTCCCTATCGTGCACACTTAACTTTGTTGGAGTTCTATCTTGTTATCTCATTCTCTCATAATTAATGAGGACTCATGCATCCGTAATCAGAAATCGGGAGCTTATCCCGCACCCACTGCTAGGGTTATTGAATGAGGTAGATATAAGGAGGGGGTCTAGGTAGAGGTTGGCCTGTATTGTTTTTGGCTAATAGGTATGCCATGTTTGTTTGTGAGTTGAAAATGATTGAAAGGGTTGTTATACCCCATTTTAACTTACGTCAAATAGTGTGCAACATATTGATGATTTCTAAATTAAACTAACTTAAGAAGTCGCCATCTAATTAATTACGGTGAATTAGATCACCTAAATATTTAACTAAGTTATACTAAAATTGACTCCAATAAAGGTCTACTTAACTTAAGTGATTCTAAGTAAGGGTTCTAGTTATCCTAAAGGGAAGGGGTTAAGCATCCTTTAAATTCGTTAAAAAATGATTATCGGTCAAACTTAGATTAATTAAAGAGAAAATAAAATAATCATTAAAAGCTAAGAGAAAAATAGTAGTAATTAAATCATGACAAGTTTAGCCTTGAGAAAAAAGGTTAAAGTATAAAACCTTGAAATATACTAACTTTATATATAAAGATCCGAAAATATGAAATAAAACACTTATCTAACTTTAAAGGTTTTAAATCACTTTAAACTTGATTTTTAACGAGAAAAAGAGTTTGAGAGAAATATGCATAATTGTTACTTTCAAAATAGGTGACCCAGTCAAATTCTTTTGTTTAAGAAAGAAAATCTTTTCATGAAATTGAATCAAAAGAAATATTAAGGCTAAAAAAATCAAATATACATTTGCCTTGACTAAGAATAAAAATCTCTAACCACTTGAAAATCTTTTATTTTTAAATTTGCCTACTCAAAATTCCCCAAAAAAGAGTTGTGTTTTAAAACTTTAAATATATCAACATTTTACTAAAATTTGCATTTTTTAAAGTATAAACCAAAGACGTTCAAATCGCTCCTTTTAGAATTTTCAAAATGCTTCATTTTAGAGCTCAAATGTTTACACTTTTGTTTTTAACTTTAAAAAAAGGTTTGTGAAAAGAGTTAGAAAAATTGTATTTTAATACCTTAGTTTTAAAAAAATACGATTTAAGGGTTGATACATATTCATTGTAAAAAAGGGTCCAGCTTCTTTGCAAAATTATGTTTTCTCAAACTAAACAAACGAGTTAAGCAACAAAAAGAACTTAATTTAAAAGTCATTATTCTAAGCAAAATTAATTTATTAAATCCAATATCTAAAGGAGGGGAAGGTGAACAACTATATTTGCTAATATTCTTAGTTAGTTTGCATTAGTTAAAACACAAATTGAAACAACACATATATAGGTGCAAAAAAATGAGTAAAGCGTTAGTTAAAAGATAACAACATATATGTAGGCATAAAAATGTAAGCTTTGAGATAAGGAGGAAGTGCGGAATTTTCTTTTGGGATGAATAACTCATTCTAGACACAAGCTAAAATGCATATATTAGTCGCTTCTCTAATTTGGATAGAGGTGGAGTCATATCGCAACTCCAAACGCACTCCCGAATATACATGTATAAAAGAGAAAGAAACTGAGATTAGCACAACTAACAAAACATATGAATCTCTTAACAAAGAAAAAAATAAAATAAAATAAAATAATTAAAAGCGCGCCATGTAGAACTGGATGACAAACATATATGTTATCTTTGAGAATATATATACAGAAAACTAAATGCCATGACAATCTAACTTTGATATTCTAAAGAGGTGTCTTGGAGACTTATATCTACATCTTGTGTTTAAGGAAACAATAATTTGTGGGGTTCCAGCCCCATTTTTTAAAGTCTTAATTTGGTTCAATTAAATACCAACTAAATCTTACCAAGATAACTACATAGTTGCAAAGTTTGAAACTTTGGTATTTTTATGATGTTATTGGTGACATCATTAGTTGTAAACTTCTTCTATAAAAGGAGCTCATTTGTAGAACACACCAAGTTAGGGAGAAAAAACCATTTTGAGAGCAAAGTGAGGTATTTCATAGACTATACAAGAAAAATAGTCTGTGAAGAAAAATAGAGTGTGAGCGATATTTTAGTAAGGTGGAAATCAAAAGAGTGTTATTCTTTTTGAGTGTGTAGTAGTCGCTTTGAGTATTGTATTCGTGACTACACAGTGTAAAATTCCTTACTATAGTGATATCAGTTGCTCCTCTTGGCCCGTGGTTTTTCCCTTATTTAGAAGGGTTTTCACGTATAATTCTTGGTGTCATTACTTCCCATTTTATTTTCATTACTTTTACCATATATATTTTTGTGTTTGTCCGCATTTTCCCAACAAACTGATATCAGAGCCAATGTTTTATCTGAGTATGCTCTGTGGTTGCAGCACAGTTTGAACTTCCACATTAGAAAAGATTTACTTTGATTTGCAATAACTATATTTTTGGGGGAAAACGATGGAAGCCAACACAAGTAGAATGGTTACTTTGAATGGTGTTAATTATGCCATTTGGAAGGGAAAAATGGAAGATCTGCTTTATGTCAAGAATTTTTATCAACCAGTCTTTACCACTGTAAAGCCTGATAATAAAACAGATGAAGAGTGGAATTTGTTGCACAGACAGGTTTGTGGATTCATTAGGCAATGGATTGACGATAATGTGTTGAACCATATTTCTGGGGAGACACATGCTCGAACCCTATGGGAGCATCTTGAAAGTTTGTATGCTCGGAAGACTAGCAACAACAAAATGTTCTTAATAAAGCAGATGCTGATTTTAAAGTATCATGATGGTTCTCCGATGACAGACCATCTGAATAATTTTCAGGGGATCATGAACCAATTATCTACTATGGGCATCAAATTTGATGATGAAATTCAAGGCTTGCTTCTACTTGGTTCCCTACTAGACTCTTGGAAAACATTTAGAACTTCATTGTCAAATTATGCTCCGGATGGTGTGATCTCAATGGATTCCACCAAGAGTAGTGTCATGAACGAAGAGATGAGAAGAAAATCTCAAGGTTCTTCTTCATCGGATGTCCTGATAACTGGCTCCACGGGAAGAAACAAAACTCGTGGTTCTCAGAATAGAGAACAAAATAGGAGCAAATTCAGAGGCAGACTTAAGGATATTGAGTGCTATCATTGTGGCATGAAAGGGCACACAAAGAAGTTCTGCAGGAAATTGAAGAGGGAGAACAAAAACGAAGAGGAAACTAAAGAAGATGGCAATGAAAATTACCTAGCCACCGTCACCGCCGAAGATCTTGTTACCGTCCTTGATGCGGATATGATAAATATTGCTTGTGATGAGTCAAGCTGGGTTGTGGACACTGATTCCGCATCTCACGTGACATCAAGGAAGGATTTTTTCTCTTCCTATACTCCTGGTGATTTTGGAACCTTGAGTATGGGTAATGAGATTGTTTCTAAGGTGGTTGGTATTGGTACAATTTGTTTGGAAACTAGTGTTGGAACTAAACTAGTTTTGAACAATGTGAAACATGCTCCTGATGTTCGTCTGCACCTAATTTATGTTGGTGTTTTGGATGATGAAGGATATGTTAGTACCAACGGTGATAAAAAATGGAATCTCATTAAGGGTTCCTTGGTTGTGGCTCGTGGTAACAAATGTCGTGGTCTATATTGGACTACGGCTTCTGCTTGTGTTGATATGGTGAATGCGGTTGAGAGCGATAACTCTTCAACGTTATGGCACAAGAGGCTTAGCCACATTCTAGCCAAGAAGAAATTATTGTCAAATTTCAAAAGTGTTAAATTAGAAAAGTGTGAGCACTGCTTGGCTGGTAAATAAAATAGAGTTTCCTTTAAGTCTTACCCCCCTTCAAGAAAGACAGAGTTGCTTGAGTTGGTGCACTCTGATTTATGCGGTCCAATGAAGACAAAGACATTGGGTGGTGCACTCTACTTTGTCACTTTTATTGACGACTGCTCGAGAAAACTTTGGGTCTATGTCTTGAAGACTAAAGACCAAGTGTTAGGTGTCTTCAAGCAGTTTCAAGCTTCAGTTGAAAGAGAAACTGGAAAGAAACTGAAATGTATTCGTACTGATAATGGTGGTGTATATTGTGGACCATTTGTCGAATATTGCAAGCATCAAGGTATTAGACGCCAGAAGACTCCTCCTAAGACTCCTCAGCTTAATGGTTTGGCTGAGAGGATGAACAGGACCTTGATGGAAAGAGTTAGATGTTTGCTTTCTGAAGCAAAGTTGCCGAACTCATTTTGGGGTGAGGCTTTATTGACCGATGCACATGTTATTAATGTATCTCCTGTTGTTGCTTTGCAAAGTGGTGTACCAAATAATGTTTGGTATGGAAATGATGTTTCCTATGACCATTTAAGAGTATTTGGTTGCAAAACTTTTGTACATGTGCCGAAAGATGAGAGGTCAAAGTTAGATGCTAAGACAAGGCAGTGCATTTTCATTGGATATGGCCTTGATGAATTTGGTTACAGGCTATATGATCCAATTGAGAAGAAACTCGTGAGAAGCCGTGATATTATTTTCATGGAGAATCAAACAATTGAAGATATTGACAAAGCAAAGAAGCTAGAATCTTCAAGTTTTGATGGCATAGTTCATCTAGATGAAGTTTCTCACACAAGTATGGATGATGTTGTTGGGTTTGATGATCATGGTGATGCCCATAATCATGTATCGAATCAACATGTTGATGTTGATAATAATAATGATATTGTTATGGATAATCATCATGCTCATGAAGTTGTGGACGAATCAAATATTTCGCTTAGGAGGTCCACAAGACAGCGGGTTCCTTCCTCTCGTTATTCACCCAATGAGTATGTGTTACTCACTGATGGGGGAGAACCTGAATGTTATAAGGAGGCCATGGAAGATGAGCACAAGGATCAATGGATTGAAGCCATGCAAGATGAGATGAAGTCTCTGCATGAGAATCACACTTATGAGTTGGTAAAATTGCCCAAAGGCATGAGAACTTTGAAGGACAAGTGGGTGTTCAAAGTTAAAGTTGAAGAACACAACCTGAAGCCTAGGTACAAAGCTAGATTGGTTGTTAAGGAATTTGGTCAAAGGAAGGGTATTGACTTTGACGAAATATTTTCTCATGTTGTGAAAATGTCCTCGATTCGTACAGTTCTGGGTTTGGCTTCTAGTCTTAATTTAGAGATTGAGCAGATGGATGTGAAGACGTTTTTCCTTCACGGTGACCTAGAAGAAGAAATTTATATGGAACAACCTGAGGGCTTCAAAGTTGAAGGTAAAGAAATTTTTGTGTGCAAACTCAAAAGAGTCTTTATGGCTTAAAGCAAGCTCCTAGACAGTGGTATAAGAAGTTTGAATCTGTTATGGGGGAGCAATGCTATAAGAAGACTTCTTCAGATCATTGTGTATGTACAAAAAAATTATGACGATGATTTTATCATCCTCTTACTGCATGTGGATGATATGTTGATTGTGGGCAAGGATACTTCCAAGATTGACGAGTTGAAGAAAGAGTTGTGTAAGTCTTTTGCTATGAAAGACTTGGGTCATGCCAAACAAATTTTGGGTAGGAGAATTACTCATCTCAGTGATGAAAGGAAGATTTATTTGTCACAAAAGAAGTACATTGAATGTGTACTAGAGCGCTTCAATATGAAGAATGCTAAGTTGGTTAGTACACCTCTTGTTGGTCATATGAAGTTGAGCAAGAAGATGTGTCCTACAGTTAGGGAGGAAAAAGAGAGCATGGCCAAAGTTCCATATTCCTCCGTCGTCGGAAGTCTAATGTATGCAATGGTATGCACTAGACCTGATATTGCTCACGCAGTTGGTGTTGTCAGCAGATTTCTCGACAATCTGAGAAAAGAGCATTGGGAAGCTGTGAAGTGGATACTCAGATATCTTAGAGGAAGCTCAGATGAATGCTTGTGTTTTGAAGCATCAGATCCAATCTTGAAGGGCTATACAGATGCTGATATGGCAGGTGACGTTGATAATAGAAAATCCACTACTGGATATTTGTTTACTTTTTCAAGGGAAGTTATATCATGACAGTCAAAGTTGTAGAAGTGTGTTGCCCTATCTACAACGGAAGTTGAGTATATTGCGGCTACTGAAGCCGGCAAGGAGATGATATGGCTCAAGCGATTTCTTCAAGAGCTTGGTTTGCATCAGATGGGGTATATTGCCTATTGTGACAGCCAGAGTGCAATAGACTTGAGTAAGAACTCCATGTACCATGCAAGAACAAAACACATCGACGTCAGATATCATTGGATTCGTGAAGAAGTGGAGAGTGAATCATTTCACGTCAAAAAGATCCACACAAGTGAAAATCCTGCAGATATGCTGACCAAGACGATACCGAAAGACAAGTTCGAGTTATGCAAAGAACTTGTGGGTATGAGCTCTTTCTAAAGAAGATGAAGATACCTACTTCCAGTGAATGGGATTGGAGGGGGAGATTTGTGGGGTTCCAGCCCGATTTTTTAAAGTCTTAATTTAGTACAACTACATACCAACTAAATCTTACCAAGATAACTACATAGTTGCAAAGTTTGAAACTTTGGTATTTTTATGATGTCATTGATGACATCATTAGTTGTAAACTTCTTTTATAAAAGGAGCTCATTAGCTCATTTGTAGAAAACACCAAGTTAGAGAGAAAAAACCATTTTGAGAGCAAAGTGAGGTATTTCATAGACTATACAAGAAAAATAGTCTGTGAAGAAAAATAGAGTGTGAGCGATATTTTAGTAAGGTGAAAATCAAAAGAATGTTATTCTTTTTGAGTGTGTAGTAGTCACTTTGAGTATTGTATTCGTGACTACACAGTGTAAGATTCCTTACTATAGTGATATCAGTTGCTCCTCTTGGCCCGTGAATTTTCCCTTATTTAGAAGGGTTTCCACGTAAAATTATTGGTGTCATTATTTTTCCATTTTATTTCCATTACTTTTACCATATATATTTTTGTTCTTGTCCGTGTTTTACCAACATAATTTGAATATGCATTTCATTAAATATGGTTTCAAAGATACGACCACTACAAAAAAAAAATCCCAAATTGCCAACAAATTTTACTAACAATTTAAGTTGATTAATATTCTACTAACAAATTACTAACATATTTCTTACTGAATTATATTTTAAAACTTAACAAAGAAATTGTAATAGATTACCAAACAAAATCTTACTGACTAAGTATTTTAGTTGGTAAATACGGCGAGAAAAAATGGTGCCAAATTTAGCAACATTCTATCAATGGATTACCAACTGAAATATTACTAACGCACACCTTTTGTTGGTAATATTACCAACGAAGTATATATCGGTTGGTAAATATGACAAAAAATTGTTTATATAATTTATTAACATATTACCAATCAATATTGTCCAACTATTTCTTCTGTTTTAGTAAATATTTATGCTATTTCATCTGAATTTGCAAAATATAAAGAAAAAGATCGAATTGAAGATTTCCTTTCTTTTATGATTGAAAAATTCAAAAAATATTTATTTCCTATTCCTCAAATCTATTTGACTGCTACTACTTTCAACCCAAATTACAAATTAAAAGGTGTTGAAAGAATGGTTGAAAAGATTTATGCAAATTTAAAAATTAAGGATGATGAAACTCCTAGTGTTGAAGATTGTAAAAGTAGTATATATATAAAAGCTAGAGAGTTATATAATACATATAAATCTATGGGAAAAAATATCCAATAGTTGAACCTCCATCTTGTAGGCCTAGAAGTGATGATACGGATGATTGGATGAATGATTATCTTGAGCTTGAATCATCTATTAATAATGATTTTAATTTATATTTTAATCAGGCACGGAAAAAGATTAGACATGAAGAAGGACAACTTCAAGCTCCAATATTAGTATGGTGGAAGAATTGTGAAAATCAATTTCCGACCCTTGCTAGGATTGTTTGAGATGTGCTAGCGATTCAAGCATCATCGATCGCTTCGGAGCAAGCCTTTAGTGCGGTGAGATTTATGATTGGAGATCATCGATATTCATTAGCAAAGGATAGCTTGAAAATATCGATGTTGTTTTGAGATTGGGTCAATGCCAAAAGAAGAAATACCGGACTACCACAATTAAATAGCCAAATAGAAGACGAAATAGATGAAATATTTGGTGATAATAATGATGATGGCATGGAAGCAATGGAAGAAGAACGACAAATACAAGTTCCAAAAAATGTTTCTTTTGAAATGATACAAAAGTTACGAAAAGATTTTAAAAAAAGTTTTAATTGTTAGTACAATAATTAATATTCAATACCTAGATTATGTACTCTTTGTGTTTTTCTAATATTTGTATTGTACAATTTATTTATTTGAATAAATATACGGCTATTCGCCTTGATTTTCTTTTAAAATAGTCTCTTATATTTAATCCAAGTCATTTTAGAAATTTAATTTTTAACTATTTTAATATTAGTTTAAACTTTAATATAAAATTGAATTTTAAGGTTTAAACTTTAAATTCAATATAAACTTTAAACTTTAAAGTCAATTTTAAACTTTAAATTCAACATAAACTTTAAAATTTAAAGTCAATTTTAAACTTTAAAGTTTAAAGTTTAAACTTAAATTCAATTGAAACTTTAAAGTAACTTTAAAGTTTAAAGTTTTAAATTGAAGTTTTTTAATAATATAATTTTATTAATTAATAATAT
>JAJOOO010079929.1:0-25960 GCA_029582685.1 Solanum piurae
TACTACTCTTAGAGGCTTGCAGACTAGTGTGTGGGGTGTATAGCTACGTTATGGCCATACTGGCCTATGTCGTTGGTTTGCTGAAGTTTATGAGCTGTTTGATGTATTGTATTGATATATACCTGCTTTTAGTTTTGGTATAGATATCATGGTGGCCTCGACGGACCAATCAGTACTTCTGTTCTAGTTGGCTATTTATTTATATGATCTCCTGGGAGTGACTGTTTCTTTTATAGATCAGTTGGCAGGGGCCTTGCCGGCCGATTGCTTAATTTTAAGCCGAAATATACTTGTTTGATTTCTTGATTGCGTGTGGCTGCCATGCGCTAGTAGCAAATGGTTCAGCAGGGTCGGCTCGGGCCTGAGTTTTGGCATTTGGAGTCAGTTGCGCCCCTTGAGTTTGGGGTGTGACAACTTCAAATTATCAAATTCAAGATTCAAATTGTAAAACCCCTAGAAGGCTAGAATAAGTGCTCTAAAAAGTAAAGTGTTCTCTCTCAAAACTTTCTTTTGAACTAACATGTTCAACTTTCTAATTGAACTCTATCATTGAACTATTTATATTTTCCCAAAATTTTACCCAAAAATCTACTTTGTAACCAAGTCGGCAAAATTAGTCGGGCTCGCCTAATTCACTCGGTAAATTGCCCTTCGTTCTCCACCTCGCCTTTGTGATACTTTAGGATTTAGGTGTGTGAACCACAGTTGGAAAACTCGATTGAGTCAGTCATTCTCATTCAAAAAATCGCTGAGTACCACATTAGATCGTCATTCGAGCATTAAATCTTTGTCATGCATACTGTCACTTTGGGCGATCTTCTTCAGATCCACCTTTCTCATTCGGTGTATCACCTTTTCTACTGGATTTTGTCATCCTTCTTTAATAAAAAAAAGTGTTATGCACTGTCAGATTGGGCAAAGTCAAGCTTAGTTTGCGATCTGCCTTTCTTGCTAGGTCGGGCTCGCCTAATTCACTCGGTAAATTGCCATTCGTTCCCCAACTCGCCTTTGTGATGCTCTATGATTCAGGTGTGTGAACCATAGTTGGCAAACTCGATTGAGTCAGTCATTCTCATTCAAAAAATCGCTGAGTACCACTTTAGATCGTCATTCGAGCATTAAATCTTTGTCACGCACACTGTCACTTTGGGCGATCTTCTTCATATCCACCTTTCTCATTCGGTGTATCACCTTTTCTACTAGATTTTGTCATCCTTCTTTAATAAAAATAGTGTTATGCACTGTCAGATTGGGCAAAGTCAAGCTTAGTTTGCGATCTGCCCTTCATGCTAGGAAATCAACAATGTTCATTTTGCACTTCTTTTACATTTTTGGTAATTCTTTCTTGCTTTAATCCATGCCTTATCCAACTACCTTCATAGCTTCAAATCATCAATATTTGATTAGAAAAGGACAAAGTTAGGCATTGATAAAACCAATTATTGCGATAACTGGACCTTAAATGAGTGCAAATCTACCACTCATCACCCCTCAGACAGTTATTTTAAAGGGGTATTTAGGTATTTTCCTATGAACCCAATACCTATACTATGTCATTTTTACCCTAAATCTAGGCCTATAACTACCCTTTACCCTTATAAATTTTCTCTAACTCCCTCATTCAATAAAATTCCTAAATTCTCTCCAAGGTTCTCTCCAAAAATCCTCTCTCTAGATCAAGGAAGAGGAAGCTAGAGTTCTTGAAGATCAACTCTTCTTTCTTCAGTTTTACTTAGGGCTTCAATAAAGGTATTAAGAGAGTTCATTAATCGGTTCCATCACCCATTGAGTCCCCAAAGGATTCTTAAATTCTCCAATTCAATTCCAATCAAATTGATAAATGTTTTCATTGAATTCTCATGGATTCTATTTATGTTGATTCAATTTCTTGAATTTAATCTTATTATGGTTTTTTAATTCAATTACATGCTTTCCAATTGAATTCACATGAACTCAAGCATTGAACATGATTTTGGTAATGAACCCTAACTTTGATGAATGGAGAAAAATTATAAATCAATGAATGATGTTTTTATGAACTTATGCATGATTTATGAAAAGGGATGACTTGTGATTTAGGTTGATTTAAGATTAGCATCAATGCATTGTGAAAGGTTTACTCACATGTTAAGAGATCATGGCTCGGTGAAAGGTTTTCTCACTTAGACTTGATTCAATATTTAATGAGTTATTCTATGATTGTTTTAGCTCATATTAGTAGTTGACTTATGTTTTTCCATGGATGATGATGACTTTATGAAAATAACTATTCCGTTGGAATTTAACTTAGCACCGAGAGAACTTTTAGGTGGAGGCTCAAATGAGGTAGTCTCTAGTAGCAGCCTCTAGTTCCTAACTATGTACCCCCATAGGTTTGCCTTAATTGACCTAGCTAGTGGATCCATGTATATAATATGATATGATACGAAGTTCTACCTTAGTAAGTAGACTCTTCCTTCTCGGTGTAGGAGGTACATCAGACTCTATGTCATAGCTCGCATTGTCTAATATCGATTGAATCTAATATCCCACAAAATTAACTAAGTTACTTAAAAGTATTTTATGAATCTTTCCGTATGAATTTATGATACATTGATCATGTTCATGACTTAAAATTCTTCTTAAATAATTTTATTATGCTTAGCTTGGTCATGCATATCATGTTTTCAATTAAGTCCCCTTATGTTCATGTCTCATGTTTTATTGAATTCCCCTCATTATTAGTACATTCCATGTTGCATACGTTTACCTACATTGTTTCACTAATGTAGGGAGTGATAATTACTCTTCCTCTATTCATGGCTAGTTTATCTCATTGACGATTCAAAGATCAAGAGTTGGTGAGTCATCATGCTCCGAGGACCATGTTGTTTCTATTTGCTTTCTTATGTCTTTATGTTTCAGACTTTGTATGTGGTGTACGAGTTATGTCTCCACCACTCTCATTGATGTAATAGATGGCTTGTCTCGACCTTGATGTACTTCAACTTATGTCAAACTCTTTACATTTTAATGATATTTCTTGTTTATCTATATTATTTTGTGTATATGCATGTCAAAAGGCTTGTGTAGGGTCTCTCGGGGTATTATACATCATGTCACATCTAAGGTGTACTTTGGATTGTGACACCCTTGTTTCCATTTGGGAGGAAATGAGGGTTTATAGGGAGAAGTTATGAGTGTATGGGGAGCACATTGATAGCTCCTCCACTTGAGTTGAGGAGCAATAGAGAGACCAAAAGTTAGCAGTGATTGGTCAGCATTGAGGGCTGAAGTGACGTAGTTGACAAGACTTTGGATGCGATGAAGGGGTGGCTTACCCCGTTGTTGAGTGATTATTTGCCTCCGTAGATTTTGGAGGGGTCTATCATTGAGAAGAATTTAGGATGTGGCAAGTGAAGAGGAGAGCGGAAGAAAAAAGGGTTAGTGCGAAAATCGAGAACTTCATCCAAATGGCTAATTTGACAAAAAGATTGAACCCTCTCTCTCTCTCTCTCTCACACACACACACACACACATATATATATATATATTTAGGTTATTTTTTGTAAATAATGTTGCTTGTCGTATTGTTGTTTCAATAAAAGGGTTCTTCATCAATGAAGCAATGGAAAGTTGCTAGAAAAAGGTTGGGTGATATTTTTTGTGCATAATGAGGAAGAAATATTTAAAATAAGTAAGGTCTTGCTAATGCTTAAATAGAATAGAGTCACTATAAACCAAAAATATCCTACCATGCCCATCAGTCCCGTTACAATTCTTGAAAGACCTTTGTTATCTCGTGGGAGATAGTTCGTTGGTAATTTGGAAAATATGGGCAAGGATATGGGTAGAAATATGAATGTTATTTTATTTGTAAGTGTGAGAGTTTTTTATGGTCACTAATTTTATAAAATGTTTGTGCTCTGCAAGAGTATGGAATCATTCTTTGTATAAGAACACTTGGATACATTTGTTGAGGATAACGTTGCATTTTAGTGAGATTTTTTTAGCATTTTCTTTGATTTATAATGGCTAGTCATTTCTTGAGGATTTTAATGCATCATTTGAAGTTATAAGCTTTGAAACTAACTTTGTGATAACACCTATATATCAGCTCTCAAGAAGCACTCTTTGAAGACATCTTTGTTGAACTGATTGATATGATGTTTTACGTGAGGAAAAGCAAAATTTTAAGTTACGGGTGGTGATGTGTTGAGGATTTTGGACTCATTTTAGGCTTCTAGTTCACCAAAGTTAATCCCTCAATTCCCATTTATATCCTTTTTCTAATAAAAATATATTTGACTTTCAGCAACGAGAGCATAAGAATGACATGGGGGAAAAAGATATGAAAAAAAGCAAAGAACTTGGAAAAATAGGTAGAAGGGTGATGTTGAAGATCGCCCAAATTGACTCAGTGTATCACCGAGTGGAACAAAGGTCATCGAAGAAGACAGTTCTAAACTCCAAAAGTCTATGTGAGGTTGACGGTGAAGAAGAGCATTCCGTGCATCGTCGAAGCAACTTGACGATCTTAGTCGAGATCGCTGGAAGTAATAGGTGCTTGAAGGATAAATCAACTGTTTGAAGCTAGATTGGTGATGGTAACAATAATTTGACGTATCGCCAATCAGTTTGGTGATGTCGAATAAACTCACCAATTAGTCAAAAAGGGAAATTTTTTGAATTATTTTGTAAATGTATAAAATAGTTCTTTGAAGAGAGAAAATTTGACTTTTCACTTTTCTGAATTTTCTTGTACTCTTTGCAAAACCATTTTTATTTGGGGATGAACCTAGTACTTGAAGATTTGTTAGAGCCTTCTTAAGATTGAAGGTCTTGAGGATTAATTTCTTAGGATTTCCAATCAAGTAGCTGCTATGAGTGACAACTTTAGTACAATTCTTTTATCTTTTATTTTGAGTAGCTAATCTCCCAAATCTTAGGGCTCTGTATTGTATGGAAGATTAATTTTACAAATGTGTATTGATTTGTTGCTTATTAAGTGTTAATTTGATATGGGTTCATCTGTCTCTATATGATTCTATCTATAATTTGAGTTTGCAAACTTCTGCTTACTTTAGATATTTAATGTTGCTAGTGAAATGAGATGGTTGATAATGACTCGATTTAGATCATTTAACAACTGAAGCTTGAAATTCTATAGATGAATTAAAGTCTTTGATTGATTTGAATAGTATACATGTTGGAATTTAATAAAATCCACATGATTCATCCATTCCCTATGGGATTGACTCTTCGTTAGGTTTTATATTGCATATTATTATTACGCATTAAATTTTGTGTGTAGTTGAACGTTATCACAAAATTTCTTTTAATGATATGCTAGTTTGTAGAGGGTGTTAACTATTTATTATGACTTTAGAATACATAAATATCAGACAATTGCCAACTTAACGAACTTATACTTTTCATTTGACAGTCACGTGGGAATTTTGAAGGTTTTATATGCATCAACATAACCTCTCTTAAAAAAAATTAACTTATGGTGGGGGAGGGATAAAAATGATGTGGCAGACAAAACTTGTATGAGGCTCATTTCAGAATTTTCCAAGTGAATTATTGAGTCCCATTTTCAGAAAAAATAGGTCAAAGTCTGTTTTCTCTCTCTTCCTTTTTAACATTTTCCCTTTGTTCAACCTTCCAACTTTTTTTAATTTTACAATGGTTTCAAATTTTGCTACTTTGTTTATCTTTAAATAATTTATTCATAAAAAGTGTGAAATTTAGCCTAATTCATCATACACTAACTATAAGTTGCAACTCTTATTATGTTAATATAATGAAAAAATATATTTTGTAGCTAGAATTTCGAGAAAAAAAAATCGAATAAATTGATGGAGAAGTAAAATGAAAAACAATAATTGATTAATTATATTTTGATTTTGTTGATTGACAAGTAATTTTAAATAACTAATTATGTTTATCCTAAAACTAAAACAAATAATTTTTTATGAGGTTGAGAGCACACATCTTAATTTAACTATTTTTAAATACGTAATTATTTGACTTTAAATCTAAATTAGTATTAATATATTTATCTTTATTTGATTTATGAGTGATTTTTACAAATGAACGTTATGAACTATAAAAAAAAAAGGAAAATAAATTAATAATTTTAGGACATTATTATTTTTATTGAAGAATTAATGCGAGAGAAATAATGAAATACTAATTTAAGGATATCACTATTTTTATTTTTATTTGATCTTTTTGTGGCATTATTTTAAATTTGTGTAATGAAATGTATTTTTAAAAATAAAGTAATCTAGATTAGAGGGAGGGTAAATAGAACGTGGGGTGGAGGAGTGAGAAAGAGATGAAAAAGTTGGTAAGGCATGAGACCTATAAAATGTGTCGGTTTAGCATTTTAATATTAATACTTTAGTATATTAACTTGCTTTATTTTGGAGTTAGAGAGTGCTGAATTTTCCAGCAGTTAGTGGGCACTTTTCATTGCTACCGTTGGTAGGCATTTGTACCTAATTACTCACTTTTGTTATCATTGTGCATAGGCATTATTGCCCATTACTTGGTGGTTACAAAATGTTCCATTGGAGGTTAGTTGGTTGTTCCAAAACGGTCTAATTGGAGGTAATTGTTAGTGGCAGAAGGTGACCAACCATGACCACTAATTTCTTTTCCATTCAATCTCCATTCTCTCAATCTTTATTCCTCCATTATATCATGTAACATATGTAACCTCTAGGTCATTCATATTTTCTATTAACTACCCTATTATCTTTCCGTTCATTGCTAGGAAGACTCCTCAACGATAAATAGTGGTGGTCTTCATCTGGTTTCGATACACGAGAAAATAGACAGAGCATAAAAGTTAGTCAAAAAGAGAGTTCTTATTAGTTGAAGGGAGGTGTTCTTTTTGTGGAGCTTTGGACTCAACTCTGGCCAGAGTTTGTTGAGTTACACTTTTGTGATTAGGTTGTTATATCCTGGAAGGAACAAGTCAAGAAGGACTACTGCTAGATCGGTTAAAATATTTGTTGTAGTGGGCTTGAATCTCTTTAAATAGAGCGAGATATTCACGCTGCAACCGGAAGAGATTTTTATTTCTTCATTTTATTTTCAATTGTAATAATGTAATTTTCTCTAACAATTTTAAGGAGATTCACAATTGCTACAATTGAAAAATCCGCGGATGTCAAAATGAAAGACCTTAACAAGCCATTTCGATTCAATGGTAACTATTTCAAGAGATGGAAGGGTAAAGTATTTTTCTACTTAAGTCTTCTCAATGTTTCTTATGTGTTAACTTGAAAAATCCTAATAAAATTGACATCACCTCTATGAATGATGATGAAACTATTTCTCATCTAGAGAAAGTGAAAAAGTACGATGGTAATTTCTGTAAGTGTCGGTATTACATTCTTAATTGTCTATCTGATAATTTTTATGATTATTATTATAGAACTTGCTCTAGTGCAAAAATTTTTTGGAAAGTATTGCAGAGTAAGTATGATATCGAAGAGGCTAGAGCGAAAAAATATGCATCTAGTAGATTTTTTCATTTCCAAATGATGGACAATAAATCAGTGGTAGACCAAGCTCAAGACTTTATAATGATTGTTGGAGAGCTCAGGTTCGATGAGGTCAAAATTTGAGATAACCTTATTGTTTGTGGAAGAAATTTCAAAATACTATGCGCCACAAACAAAAGGAAACCTCTCTTGAAATGTTGATAATGAAAATCTATATGGAAGAGGAGGCAAGAGGCCAAGATGCACTTCTACATCAGAAGAGAGCAACATCACAACGAAGGTAAATTTAATTACTTCAAATAATGCTACTCCTGAATCTCACAAAAATACTTCTTTGAAGCCTAAGAAGAAAAAATTCAAGAAAAATAATGGTAGACCTCCCAAGAAAAATAATGGTGAAAATAACAAAGCACAAAATCAACAAGTCCAAGATAAGGGACCGTGCTTTGTTTGTGGCAAGAGTGGACATATTGCTCCATTTTGCATATTCCGAAAATGTGATCCTAACCATCAGGCAAACGTTACCGAAGAATTTTTTGTGGTGGTGATTACCGACATAAACATGGTTGAGAATGTTGATGGATGGTGGGCTGATTCTGGTGCAAATCGTCATGTTTGTTATGACAAAGATTGGTTTAAAAGTATACTCATTTTGAGGAGCCTAAAACCATCATGCTTGGCGATTCACAGACTACTCAAGTGATTGGAACGGGAGATGTCGAATTGTGTTTTACCTCTGGAAAGGTGTTTACTTTTGAAGATGTACTCTATACTCCTTCCATGGGAAAAAAATTGATGTCTAGTTTTCTTCTTAATAAAGCAGACTTTAAACATATTATTGAATCTAATCAATATGTAATTGTGAAAAAGGGTATTTTTTGTGAGAAAGGGGTATGCTCGTGATGTAATATTTAAACTGAATGTTGAAATGAATAAAGTTTCTACTTCGGTTTATATGCTTTCTTCTATCAATTTTTGGCATGCTCATTTTGTCATATTAATGATCGTTATGTTGGAATCATGAGTAGCTTAGGATTAATTCCAAAGGTTATAAAGAATTTTGAAAAGTGTGAGGCTTGTAGTAAAGCCAAAATCACTAAAAGGCCTCATTTTCAAGTTAAAGAAAAACTGATTTGTTAAATTAGTTCATACTAATATTTGTGAATTTGGAGAAATTTCAACTCATGGAGGTAATAGATATTTTATCACTTTCATTGATGATTTTTCTAAGTTAACATATGTTTACTTGATGAAAAATAAAAGTGATGCTTTTGAAAATTTTAAAACTTATCTCCATGAGGTTGAAAATCAGTTTGGTAGAAAAGAAAAGAATTAGAAGTGATAGAGGCCGTGAATATGAGTCAAATGCGTTTAATTCTTTTTTAGATCATTGAGAATAATTCATGAAACTACTCCTCCTTATTCTCCTTTATCTAATGGTGTTGCGGAAAGGAAAAATAGAACTTTGGTTGAATTAACTAATATCATGCTTATTGAGTCACCTGCACCTTTGAATTTATGGGGTTAAGCTATTTTGACTACTTGTTATGTGTTGAATCGTGTGCCTCATAAAAAGTCTAAATTGACACCTTTTGAATTATGGAAAGGTCACACGCCAAGTTTGAGATATCTAAGAGTTTGGGGTTTCTAGCCTTTGTGAGGCTAATGGATCCCAATATTACAAAGTTGGGTAAGAAAGTTACTACTTGTGTTTTCCTTGATTATGGTTCAAATAGTACAATCTATAATTTTTTTAATCTTGAAGATAATAATATAATTGAATGGGGTGATGCTATTTTTCATGAGAATAAATTTTCTTTTGATTCTAAAAATAGTGGTGGTCAAAGGATTGAACAAAATACTTTGTCACTACCTAGTTCTTCTACTTCTACTTCTAAAAATAAGGAAATTGATGATTTTGAGTTAAGAAGAAGTAAAAGAGCTAGAGTAGAAAAAGAGTTTGGTCCTGATTTTTATGTGTTTAATGTTGGAGATGACCCTCTCAATTTAAAAGAAGATTTATCTTCACATGATTCCATCTTTGGAAAGAGGCTATAAATGATGAAATGAAATTACTAATTTCTAATAAAATTTGAATGTTAGTTGATTACCATCGGGTTGCAAAACAATTGGCTGTAAATTGGTCTTACAAAAAAGTTGAAACTGGATGGATCGATTGATAAATATAAGGCTAGAATAGTTGCAAAGGGATTTAAATAACTAGAAGGCCTAGAACTTTTTGATATTTTTTCTCCGATAACAAGAATAACATTCATAAGACTTTTAATTGCTATGACTATAATTTTCTATTTGTAAATTCATCAAATGGATGTAAAAAATGCTTTTTAAAATAGAGACCTAAATGAGAAAATTTACATGGATCAACCCGAGTATTTTGTTGAAGTAGACCAAGAAAGAAAAGTGTGTAAACTTACTAAATCCATATATTGCTTAAAATAGGCACCAAAGCAATGGCATAATTTTTTTGATTTTTGCATGATTGAAAATGATCTTAAAACAAATGAGTGTGATAAGTTCATTTATCATAAGTCTTAGAATAATTCACATGTTATTATTTACCTATATGTTGATGATTTATTGATCTTTGGCTCTAACATGAATGTTAATGATGAAGCTAAAATATTCTTAGAAGACATTTTGATATGAAAGATCTTGGTGAGACAAGTTTTATTCTTGGAATAAAAATAACAAGAATATGTGATAGAATTTTCCTTGACCAGTCACATTATGTTGAGAAAGTTTTGAAATTTTTTTAACTTTCTTGATTGCAAGCATGTAGTAACTCCTTTTGATTCAAGTGTTCAGTTATTTCCTATTGAAAGTGAAAATGATGTGAGAAATCAAAAGAAATATGCTAGCTTGGTTGGAAGTTTGAGATATATGACTGATTGCACTAGGCCTGATATTGCATATGCAGTAGGAGTACTTAGCAGGTTTACAAGCAAGCCAAGTAATGAACAATGGCATACAATAAGTCTATAACAAGAGTTATGAGATATTTAATTGGAACAAAAAATTGTGGTTTGTTCTATAAAAAAAAACTTGTTGTACTTGAAGCTTTTCTGATGCATATTGGAACACCTTATCAGGTGATTCATCTTCTACACTGGTTACATTTTTACTTTAGGTGGTGGTGTTGTTTGTTGGAAATCAAAAAAGTAAACAATAATTGTTAACTCTACCACGGAAGTTGAACTAATTGCTTTAGCTTCAGCTACCGAGGAAGCGAGTTGGTTGAGAGATTTATTATTTCAAATACCTTATTTGAAAAACCAATTCCTCTTATTTTAATTCATTGTGATTGCACTACTGCAATTGGTAGAGTTCAAAACCATTATTACAACGGTAAATCCAAACACATAAGGAGGAAACACAGTAATATAACATCATATTTGACAAGTGGTACCATTAATGTTGATTATGTCAAATCTTGGGATAATCTTGCAGATCCTCGTACTAAGGCATTAACAAGAGAAAAGGTCTGGAGCACATTGTAACGACCCGGAAAACTAGTAAGTGAAACTAGAGCCTAACGATTGTGTGCTTGAGTTTGTAATGGGGTTTCATGTGATAGAATGTCTTCCCGAGCTTAGGTTGAGGGGTTAAATGTCAAGGTACGAATCCCCAAAGACCACCCAAAGGGTCCTTGAGGAGGACCCTAAATCCTATCCCCCAAGACCCCAAGAAACCAAAAAGCTGTCAAAGTTTTTGTGACTCACGGATGGGACCTACGCCCCCTAGGTCCATCCACACCCCGTGGATGGCCTCCGTGGGTCAAGGTCCCAAAAGTAAACCCACAGAACCAAACCACGGACAGCCAGTACGGCTCGTGGACCCACCACGGTCCGTGGGTGGGGGTTCATAGGTCACCTCTGCAAAACTGTCAAATTTTGGTCAAGAGGAGGGTCACTTTGGTAAATTCCTTATTAAGTTAGTTTAGTTTGGGGACAATTATTATTGATTTATTAATGTATTTTTAGTGTTTTTAAAGTATAAAACTCCTTTTTTAATTCATTTTATTCAAGATACAAAATAGAAACCTCCCACCCTCTCAAAAGTTCTCTCTAGAAACCTCCATTGGAGGTGAAGGATTCAAGCTTTCAAGCTCAAGATATCACCATGCTCACTCAAGTTTTGTGGAGTTTCTTTCCTAAAAGGTATGGTATTCTTCATCCTTGATTTAGTTTCTTTCAAGGAGCCAATTTCAAAGATGTTTTCAAGTTTCCATGTTTCCCCAAAAACCCTAGTTTTCAATCTATCCATGAGTTCAATTCCAAATCATTTTCAAAAGGTTTTATATGATGAAATATGAATGGATTGTTGAATTATTGATGAATTATGGTCAATTTCTTCTATGAACCCATGTTTCCCCCAATATCCTAAGTTGTAATTTGTGATTGGGAATTGATTGAATCATGAAAGTATGTTGAATTGTTTATGTTTATATTGAATTAGTTATTGAATCATCTTAATTCCCTTATCTATTGTAGTATATTAGATGTTTGTATTGTGATTGATGTATAGCCTTGGAAGGAAATTTGGTGAAGGATCTATGTATGATTATGTTGTGAAGTATATGTGTGTGATCTCAATGAAAGTGTTATGATCATGTTTGGAATGTAATTGTGTTATTATTGAAAGCATATTCTCAATTAACACTCATGAATAATGATGATAGAATGTGAAGGGTTCCTTCTATATTGATTGTTACATCTTGAATTGGTAGGCTTAGGCATCTTCTTCTTGTTTTATGAATGTGTCTTGACTTAATGAACATGATTCAGTAGACCTAATGTTGGTAGCCCTTGCATGATGAGTTCTATGACCTATTCTAATGATGTATCTTGGATCGGTGGGCTAATGGCACCCTTCCATGCATGTTAATAATGAACCTTGGGATCGGTAGGCTTATGGCACCCTTCCATAAATGATGTTAATGAACTTTGGGATCGGAAGGCTTATGGTACCCTTCCATGAATTTTAATGATGAACCTTGAACCGGTACGCCAATGGCACCCTTTCAAGAGGAGTTAATGAGCTTTCTTAACTAATGTACTTTGAATTGGTAGGCTTATAGCACCCTTTCAAGTGTCAACCAATGTACTTTGGTTCGGTAGGCCAATGGCACCATCTAATGTGTGATAATGATAAAGTAATGAACTACTCTATGGGAATGGAGGTTAAGCACCGAGTGGATATGTTAAGATGGAAACTCTCCCCATGTTTAGGCCAGGTTCCAATGAACATCTTCTTATCTGATAACTATGTGCCCACATAGGATATTAGCTAGTGGATACACTTAAGCTAAAATGTTACCGGTTCTACCTTAGGCAAGTAGACCAACCCTTACGATGTGGGATAGTACATCAGATTTCATGTTAAGCTCACATGGTCTATGTCGGTTAAACGCTTATTCCCATCATGTGAGATGTGCACTATGGTTTCTTGAGAAGTTCTATGAAGTGTGGGTGGTAGTATGGGATGCCATCCATGCATTGCACGAGTAGTCTTTGAGAGGGTCATAGTGAGTTCTCTAATGTCTTCATGACTAACGAATGAAAGTTCTCTAAATGAAGCTAATGAAGAATGTTGACTTATATGCTTAAATGTAATGATGCATGCTATACTTGGATGTATTATGAGTTACTTCTTTGTCATGACTTATGAAATGTCTATGTTCCTTATGTATGAGTATTGCCTAAATGATGAAAATGAAGAATGGTAAGTTCACTTTTGGTGACCTTAATGTGGTACTTAGTGTGGATGGTGATATGGGACGTTATTCATACATTGCACAAAGTATAGCTTAGGGTTACTTAAGGTGAAGGCTTTAATGTGATGGAATGGATTATATGTTGAATGTGATTGTATCTTATGCCTTTTATGCAAAAGTTGATGAAGTTTTCTCAAATTGGCATAATGCATGGTTTTCAAACCAAATGTCCGTTTTAAAGCATGATTTTTGCATGGCTATCATACTTAGTACATTCAATATGCTAACCCATATTTCTTCATTTTTACGAAAGTGTAGGATTTGGAGATTTGATGTTCTATACTTGGAAGATCGGTTTCTAAGGAGCTTGGAGATGAAGATTTGGTGAGTCCTCATAGTTTTGAGGACGAACCCATTATTTCCCTTTATGTCTTTTACTTTATGTTTAGAGCTTTTGTATGGGCTTAGTCCCAAAGTTTTATTTAAAGTATGTAGACAGTTTGAGACAAAGTATAGAAAAGACTTCTGCTTACTTGTTTATGAAAAATGACTTTGATTGTAAAGAAAAGTTTTAAATTCCGCTCTATTTTCCTATGTTCTTATGTTCATGAATGCTATGAGGCTTGTATGAGACTTTTCGGAGTCTTGTACGCCGTGTCACTTCTGGGTTATAGGCTCGGGTCGTGACACACATCGAGAGAAATGGGTTTGAAGCCTATAAATACTTGAGTCATATATGAGAAAACCAGGTTCCAGGTTCAAAGGTAAAAACTAATCATATGCACTACTTTTTTAATCCCTCCCTATGATGTGAGTGCATTATTTTTTGTAGTGGATTATGAAGGTTGAGTTTATAAATCCCTTAATGAATATCTATAGCCCGTATGGGTGGAGTGTTAAACTTACAGGAACACTCTCGACAGATCTCACCTATGTGAGTGTAGAAGTAGGTCGCTTCCTATAAGAATTGTGCTTATTCTCAAAAGCACTCATGAAACCGGGATAGCACAAGGTCGTAACGTGCTGGATTTTAAAGATCATGTAAACACCTTGATTATTGTGTGTGAGCAGTACTATTTTATTACCTTTAAGCAATCATAGTTCAAGTCTGAGACCACTACGACTCTGGAGTAGAAGTTATTGTTTCACTAAGTGGAGGTTCAATGCAGAGCACAACTTCATTATGCATAGTAGTCTTCCTTCAACTAATAGACTCTCTTATTTAATATTAAAATGAGCGGGGGATTGTTGGTTTAGCATTTTAATATTAATATTTTAGTATATTAATTTGTTTTATTTTGGAGTTCAAGAATGCTGAATTTTCCAGCAGTAAGTGGGCACTTCTCATTGCTACCGTTGGTAGGCATTTGTGCTTAATTACTCACTTTTGTTAATCATTGTGCATAGGCATTATTTTCCATTACTTGGTGGTTACAAAACGTTCCATTGGAGGTTACTTGGTGGTTACAAAACGGTCTAATTGGAGGTTACTGTTAGTGGCAGAAGGTGGTCAACCATGACCACTAATTCCTTTTCCATTCAATCTCCATTATCTCAATATTTATTCCTCCATTATACCATGTAACATATGTAACCTCTAGGTCATTTATCTTCTCTATTAACTACCATATTATCTTCCTATTTATTGCTAGGAAGGATCCTCAACTATAAATAGTGGTGGTCTTCATTTGGTTAGATACACAAAAAAATAGAGAGAGCATAAAAGTTAGTCAAAAAAGAGATTTGTTATTAGTTGAAGGAAGGTGTTCTTTGTCACACCCGGAGGCTACCCCCTTGACATAATACGGGACCTAGAATCACGAGTGACCCCAAGCTAATCCTGCCTCTGGCATATCATAAGCATACTTAAATATACCAAATATATCATGAACTATGATGAAGCTAAAACAATGGTTATCTGAAAGTGGGGAATACCTAACTAATCTGAATATATATAAACCATGCTAAGAGTTTTAAACAACTGAAAGATAAACTCACAATCCAAGCTGATACTATTACTATGTCTGAAAAGCCTCTAACTGAGTTGAGTTGCTGGGACATGCCCCCTAGCTAACTGTCACGATCCGAGCCTATACCCCGGAAGTGACACAGCGTACAAGACTCCGAAAAGTCTCATACAAGCCTCACATCATTCATAACATTCGATATAAGGAAAATAATGCGAAATTTAAAACTTTTCTTTGAACACAATCGAAGTCATTTTTCATAAAAGCAAGCGGAAGTCTTTTTCTATACTTTGTCTCAAACCATCTATAAACATAAGACTTAAAACATTGGGACACAGTCCCATACACAAGCTCTAAACATAAAGTAAAAGACATAAAGGGTAATAATGGGTTCGTCCTCGAAACTATGAGGACTCACCAAATCTTCATCTCCTTGCACCTTAGAAACCCATCTTCCAAGAATAGAACTTCAAGTCCAAACCCTACACTTTGTAGAAAAATGGAAGAAATATGGGTTAGCACATTAGATGTACTAAGTATGATAGCTATGCAAAAATCATGCTTTAAAACAAACATTTGGTTTGAAAATCATGCATTATGCCAATTTGAGAAGTCTTCAAGAACTTTTGCATAAAGGCATAAGATACCATCACATTCAACATATTAGTCATTTCATCACATTAGAACATAATCAATATATAAGACATTTCATTACATTAATAATTCACCTCAAGTAACCCCAAGTCATACCTTGTGCAATGTATGAATAGCGTCCCACATCCACACTAGATACCACATTAAGGCCACCAAAAGTGAACTTACCATTCATCATTTCCATCTTTACACAATACTCATACATAAGAGACATAAACATTTCATAAGTCATAACAAGGAAGTAACTCACAATACAATCCAAGTATAGCATGCATCATTACATTTACGCATATAAGTCAACATTCTTCATTAGCTTCCTTTAAAGCACCTTCATTCATTAGACATTAAACCAACATTCTCATTATATCATCATAAGAGCCCATTCATTTCATTATACATTATAAAGGAACACACCATAACCTCTCTCAAAGCCTACTTGTGCAATGCATGGATGGCATCCCATACTACCACCCACACTAAGTAGTGCATTCTTGAGAAGCCATAGTTCATTAACATTCTTTGTGGGGGTAAGCCTTAATCGACATAGATAATGTGAGCAATTCATGGAATCCCAGTGTCACCCTCACATGATAAGGGATTCCTACTTTCCTAAGGTAAGATTGTTCATTTAGCTTAGGTGGATCCACTAGCTATAAACCTATGTGGGCACATTGTTATGGGATAGGGAGATTGCTACTAGATACCCCTCCTCAACTCACGTGAGGGCATCCATCTCAAGAGATTGCTACTAGAAACCCCGCCTCAACTCACGTGAGGGCTTTCATCTCATTCCACAACCACTCGGTGCTTAACATTATTCCCTACGGAGTACTTTACATCCATTACATTAGTTCATTATTATGGGATAAGAGATTGTTACTAGATACCCCACCTCAACTCACGGTTGAGTATCCATCTCAAACCCAACATTCATTCATTGGATAGCTCATAGATTCAAAGATGAGAATAGCCTTTCACCTAAGAATCCCCATATTGTGAGAAAGTCCTTTCACAACATGTCATTATCATTCATTAGTGTACAATTGAGAATAGCCTTTCAATCAACACATCATCATTAACATTACCATAAAAACATCATTCATTCATTCTTCATTTATGAGTGTGTGTATGTGAGAATAGTCTTTCAAAAACAACCACACCATTACATTAGGATTACAATCACATTACTTTCATTTATACAAGAAGAGAATGCCTAAGCCTACCAATTCAAGATACAACATTACATTGAAGAACCCTTCACATTCTATCATCATCATTCATGAGTGTTAATGAGAATATAATTTCAATTCATAACACAATTACATTCTAAACATGATCATAATATTTTCATTGAGATCACACACATATACTTCACATATAAATCATACATAATACTTCATGAAATTTCCCTTCAAGGCCATACATCAATCACAACCCAAACATCTAAGATACTACAATAGATAATGGAATTAACATGATTCAATAACTAATTCAATATAAACATAAACAATTCAATATCCATTCATGATCAATCAACCCAATTCACATACTTCCAATTTAGTATTTTGGGGGTAAACATGGGTTCATAGGAGAAATCATATTAATTCACCATTAATTCACCAATTCCATCTTAAATCATCATATAAAACCTTTTGAAATTGAACCCATGCATAGATTGAAAACTAGGGTTTTTGGGGAAACTTTAGAAACTTGAAATCAACTTTGAAGTTGGCTCCTTGAAAGAAACTAAGTCAAGGATGAAGGCTACCATACCTTTTATGGAAGAAGTCCATGAAAATCACTTGAAAAGGTTGAAAACTTGACCTTCAAAGTTTGCTTCCTTCACCTCTCATGGAGGTTTCTAGAAAGAGAACTTTAGGAGGGGAGGGGAGGTTTGTATTTTGGGTTTTGAAATAATGAGTTGAAAATAAAGTTTAATACTTTAAAAACCCTTAAAATACATTAATAAACCAATAATAACCATCCATTAACTCAACTCAACTTAACATGAATTTACCAAGTTTCCCCCATATTGGCCGAACCTTGGACAGCAACACAGTGGTCACTCACGAATCCCCACCCACGAACTGTGGGTTGTCCACGGACCGTGTTGTCCCTTCATGGTTCATGGATGCAACTCACATTAAGGGGCCTTGACCTACGGAGGCCATCCACGGGGCGTGGATGGACCTACGGGGCATAGGTCCCCTTCCGTAGGTCATAACATTTTTGGGAAGTTTTGGTTTCTTTAGGGTCTTGGGGGTTAGGCTTTAGGGTCCTCCTCAAGGACCCTTAGGGTGGTCCTTAGGGAGTCGTACCTTGACGTTTAACCCCTAAACCCCTCAACCATAGCTCAGGACAACATTCTACCACCTCAAACCTCACATCAACTCAAACATAAACTCGTTAGGATCTAGTTTCACCTATTCATTTTACGGGTCGTTACACTAACTCTAAAAAAATGAATAAAAGAATAAAAATGAAAAGCATATCTGTTGTCATCGAAGTATGAGGACTCACCACTGAAGCTGTTGAATACGGACCGATAATCGATCTAAGTGTGATCTGGATGCTGAGTACCTAACACTACATCATAAAAGGATGTAGCGCAGAGTATGCGTCAGTACTTGGAATGTACTGAGCATGCAGGATATAGATAATAGCTGAACAAAATATAATTGAGCAATAATATAATATGAATAGAAGATAAATGCTGAATATAACTGAAAACTGAGCTAAATACAATGACCAAGTACTAATCATAAACATAACATGTTAAGACTGATTACTGTAATATAAACTGAAAACCTGGTCAAATGCACTAGAGTTTGACTGTGGGAGCTACTATTAACCGACATAAAACCATGTGAGCTACACGTGGAGTTTGATGTATATGCCACATCGAGAGGATATAATATACCTTGCCAGGGGTATAAAGGCATGACTGGCGTGATCACTAAATCTGATGCCCAACACAGGGGACTTATACTCATATGGGGGCACGTAGTTCTGGGACTATGAGGGTATGCTGAACCCTAGTCCAAATCGGTGCTAAGCCTACACCCAACTGGAAATGTATATGACACAACATAACTGAAATACTTGATAGCTCAAGGTTCTGACATACAAATCTGAGAATGCAACATTTAGGAACTGACAATGTAACATTCGAAAACTGGAGCATGTTTATCTGTTTAACTAACCTAGCAAGTGTAATTCATGAACTAAAAAAATCTACATAACTAGGGTTCTGAGTTTCATGCAAGGAACTAAGCAAACTTTCCAAGAAAACATGATTATTCAATTACGAATACTACAACAGCTAAATCACAACAATTATCCAAGGTTTTAGAAACCCTAGGTCTAAACAACATATAGAGAATCAAGAATCTGACAGAGTTCTAGGGACCTAGTGGATGAAAGGAACCCACTAGTAAAATTCCAAATACCTGGTGACAAAATTAATGGAGAAATCCTTCAATTTAGGGACTGGAACTGAAGAAAACCTACTGCATTTTCTTGAGAAAACTGGCGCCTCTTTCTTCTCTTTTTTGCTCTAAGTTTTGGTGATTTTGGAGAATAAAGGTTTTAGGTAGATTATTAGGCTTAAATTGAGTAAAATAATGTAGTTTAGGTGTAAAATGACGTAGTTTAGATGCCCAATGCATAGGAGAAAAGACCAGAATGACCATGACTTTAAAGCTGATGGAGCCATCGACCGACCTGACTGACGGACCATGGGCCGACCGAAGGTCCGTCTTGGCAGGGCATCATTTGGCTTCAGATACTAGGTTTCGAGGGCATTGATCCATGGACCTGGACCACGGACCGTGGTCCCACCTACGATCCGTAGGTTCGGCCGTTGGTCGTGATTTTTTCTGGAAATTTTGGGTGGCCAACCACGACCCTACCTACGGGCCGTGGTTTAGCTTCCATCGGTGGCACCTGCAATTTCTAAAAATCTTTTATTTGGTCTTTCTCGAATCCAGGGTGTTACATTATCTTCTCCTTGAGAATATTCGTCCTCGAATGAAATCTAAACTAGTTGAGTATGGAGGGAAGGAGCTGCAATCCCTACCACAAAGTACAAGAAACTGATATCTAACTGAACTAGATTCCAACAACATGCAAATATGCTGAAAATGCAAGAACAACTGAAGGAACGAGATACTGAGACTGAATTTTATGCTAGAGTAAACTAAGAGACTGGACAAGATCTATTACCTCAAGCTGAAGCGGAATCGGAAGGAAAAATATGAGGATACTTAGCCTTCATGGCTGACTCTTCTTCCCAAGTGGCTCCCTCTATGGAATGACTCCTTCACAAAACCTTTACTGAAGCAACTTCTTTATTTCTCAACCTACGAACCTGATGATCAAGAATTTCAACTGGCACCTCTTCATAAGTGAGACTATCCTTCACAACCACACTCTCTAATGGTACTATTGATGCCGGATCACCCACGTACTTCTTCAACAATGAAATGTGAAAAATTGGACGAACCGCTGCTAGTTCTGCTGGCAACTCTAACTTATAAGCCACATTATCAACCATTTTCAGGATTCTGTAAGGACCTACATATCTGCGACTGAGCTTCTCTTTCTTACCAAATCTCATCACCCCCTTCATAGGTGACACTTTCAGGAAAACTCAATCATCGATTTCAAACTCTTAGTCATTTGTCCTCACATCTGCATAGGACTTCTGACGACTTTGAGCTGTCTTAAGTCTATCCGTGATGATCTTGAATTTTTCCATAGCTTCATGAACCAAATCTGGATCAATCAATGTCGTTTCACCTACTTCAAATCAACCAATCAGGGACCTGTATCTACTCCCATATAGTGCCTCATACGGGACCACCTGAATACTGGAATGGAAACTGTTGTTGTAGGTGAACTCTATAAGAGGTAGGTGATCATCCCAACTACCCTTGAATTGGTTAACGCAAGCTCTCAACATGTCCTCTAAGGTTTGAATGGTACGTTCTACCTGACCATCCGTCTGTAGATGAAATGTTGTACTGAGATTTACCCGAGTACCAAGACCTTTCTGAAATGATTTCCAGAAATAAGAGGTAAACTGAGGACCTCTATCTGAGATGATATACAAAGAAACCCCATGTAACCTGACTATCTCATGGATGTAGAGTTTGGTGTAGTCCTCCGCCGAATCTGTAGTCTTGACAGCCAAGAAGTGAGCAGACTTAGTAACTCTGTCCACTATCACCTAAATGAATTCATGATGTCTGCGAGTACGAGGAAAACCCGTAAGGAAGTCCATGTTTATCACTTTCCACTTCCATGTAGGAATGTTAATCTCTTGAGTCATACCTCCTGGATTCTGATGTTCTACTTTCACCTGTTGACAGTTAAGACATTTAGCCACAAAATCTGCTATGTCCCTCTTCATGCTGTTCCACCAAAAGACTTCCCGTATATCACAGTACATCTTAGTGGCACCTAGATGAATGGAATACATGGAGTTATATGTTTATGTAAGAATCAGCTACCTCAACTCACTCATATTAGGACCTAGTGGATGAAAGGAACCCACTATTGAAATCTCACATACTTGGTGGTGAAATTCACAGAGAAATCCTTCGATTTCGGGGCTGTAAATGAAGAAAACTTGTTGTGTGTTCTTGAGAAAACTGGCGTCACTTTCTTCCCTTTTTTACCCTAAGTTTTGGTGATTTTGGAGAATAAAGGTTTTAGGTAGGTTCTAACTAGATTATTAGGCTTAAACTAAGTAAAACGGCGTAGTTTATGTCTAAAATGACGTAGTTTAGATGCCAAATGCATAGGGGAAAAGACCGAAACGACCCTGACTTAAAAGTTGATGGAGCCATCGACGAACCTGACTGAGGGTCCGTCCTGGCAGGGAATCGTTTGGCTTCAGATACTAGGTTCTGAGGGCCGCGATCCACGGACCTGGACCACGACTGTGGTCCCACCTACGGTCCGTAGGTTTGGCCGTGGGTCGTGATTTTTTTTGGACATTCTGGGTGGCCAACCACGAACCCTACCTACGGTCCGTGGTTTGGCCTCCATCAGTGGCACTTGCAATTTCTGAAAATCTGCTATTTGGTCTTTCTCGAATTCGGGGTGTTACATTTTTTTTGTGGAGCTTTGGACTCAACTCTTGTCCAGAGTTTGTTGAGTTACACTTTTGTGATTAGGTTGTTGTATCCTGGAGCAGACAAGTCAAGAAGGACTACTGCTGGACCGGTCAAAATATTTGTGGGCTTGAATCTCCTTAAAGAGCGCAAGATTTTCTGGGCCTCAGTCGGAAGAGATTTTTATTTCTTCATTTTATTTTCAATTGTATTCTTGTAATATTGAAATTTTCACTAACAAAATGTATTTTTATCTATTAAATAAATCTCTCACACAAGTATGACATGGTATTCTTTGAATTTTCCTCTCAAACTGCGTTTTTGAATTGCACATAATTATTTGTCATTTTGAAAAGGAAAGGGATTCATGGTATTCTTCATTTTGTGTTCAGTTTTTCACTGTACTGAACTAAGCTTACAAAAATTTCAACTTCCTATGACTTAGTGATAGAATGCATGCTCAAGAATATCGACTTTCTTCAGCTTTAGCTTTCTGATATCATTTCTTGCAGAATGTAGGAATGAAGATCAAGTCTGTAATATAGCTAAACTGTTAAAACTTTTGGATCTCATTGAATACTCCTTTATCAATTTGAAGAAGAAAGAATCCTCTCTTTCCAATAGCTTTGCTGGTGTGTCATATTCAGCTATTCTTCCTGTGTTAAGGACAGGTGAAGAAAGGAATTAGAAATTTATTGAATATTCAGAAGAATAAAGAGATTTGGGTGCATTAAAATTGTACCTTCATTCAAGACCAGGACAAGATCACTATCAATGACTGTGTGGATTCTGTGAGCTATTGTGATCACTGTTCGATTTCTAAACTCTTGCCTGATTATCTTTTGTAAAACTGCATCAGTTGCAGCATCAACTGATGATGTTGCTTCATCCAGAACAAGAATGCTGCTTTTCTTTAGCAAGGCTCTTCCAAGACAGAAAAGCTGCCTTTGACCAACGCTCCAGTTTTCTCCGTTTTCAACCACTGTCAAACTCAATACATTAGTAGGTTTCAACAAGGAAATATGTCATAAGATTCTACTTCTTATCAAGAAATTTCTAGTCTAACCTGTATATTCTAGTTTCTCTGGCTTTGCACGTATTATATCGCCAAGTTGGCATTTGTCCAGAGCCTGTCAAAAGAAGAATTGACTACATTATTATTCTCTATCCAAATCACTAAAACATAAGTTAATTTCAACTCTTTCCTTGACTGCATTACAAAAGCTGGTTAAAGTCTTTGTTTCTTTGCAAAACAAGGCTCTAAGATCTATTAGAGACTCTTTGTTCTCTTGGCTTGTTAGTTTTTACGATGCAAACATGTTGATTTATAAGCCAATATTGCATAACTGTTTTTCAATAGTGAGTGCAATAAGTACCTCCCAGATTTCAGTATCAGAGTGTTGTGCTAGTGGATCTAGGTTTCCTCTAACTGTTCCCTCAAACATTGTTGGATCCTGAGGAATAATGCTAAGTCTTGACCTCAAATCATAAAGGCTAATCTTGCAAATATCTACATCATCAATGATAATGCTTCCTTCTCGGGGTTCTACAATCCGGAAAAGAGCCTGAATGAGGGTTGATTTACCACTTCCTGTTCTGCCCACAACACCAACTTTCTTACTTCCCGGCAATGTGCATGTTATGTTTTTCAAAACAGAAGGGAGGTGTTCAGCATAACGTATCTGCAGATAGAGATATGGTGATGATAGCAGTGGGTGGAAATTTTAAGTTAATCAAGCTAAAAAATATGTAAACAAGTATATAATATTCCTGCCATTTTTTGGTTAAGTATAGCTTTCTTCATTGTATACTGATCATTATAGGAATAATGAAGATATACTAGAACCACAAAAATTGTACAGATTTTTTAACTGTATACAACTTTGACATTTGTTACTATTGGATGATATCCTACTGCGCACATTATTGCAAACCTCATAATCGACACTATCTTTACCTGCAAATTTTGGAAGGAAATTGTACCAGTTTCTGGCCAAGTGCTTGATGGTCTGCTATTTTCAATTACAAGTGGTGCTTCACTAGCAAGGTTCGAGTACTGGAGAATCCTTTCAACTGATATCATTTTGTTTTCAGCGTTGCAAATATTCCATATAACTGAAGCTTGTAAAACATTCAAATTGATCCCATATGTTACTGCTAATCCTGCAATGCCTGTAGAATATAAAGCAACATCAGTTTTCTCTGATTTCTTTTATGAAATTGAACTTGTTAACCACCTGTCCAACAATACCACATCAGCAAAAAGAATATTAGAAAAGAAACATGACTTTGGTAGGTAACATGTTTTTGACATCTTTAGTTCCTACCTGTGTTGTACATAACATTATAAAGACTTAATAGTTACGTTTCTGATGCTTACTTGGATTTATAATTCCTTCCGGGAGTGTGACTAGCAGAACAAGGGAGAAGGCGAAAACAAAATTAGCTAGCTGGTTCAGTCTAAAAGAAAGCCATTCCATTGCGGATACATTGTGAAACCATGGCCTTGAATGACCATCTATGAGACAAAGGTTTGCATGCGCAAAGCGATCTTTTTGGTTGAAAGCACGAATTGTTGCTGCTCCTGCCAGTGATTCTGCAAAGTGATGGAGGATCGGAGCTCTTTGAACTCCAGATAATCGAGCAAGCTCCCTTGCAGTTGGTATGTAGTATTGCTGGCATTTTTAATAATAATATCTTTAAATTACATTTTATAAAGATTAGAAAGAAAATCTTTGGAATCTTAAACAAACATGGAGTTTGTTTATCCTTTCATCTTTAAATAATCAGTGTACCAATATTTTTCCAAACATCACTTACTAATGTATACAAAAAAACTCTTTTGCATGGTATCTAAATGAGAAATGCTTATTTTAGTTGAAAACAATTGGCTTTATCACTGTGTCAGCTTCGTCTAACTTGACCACGAGAGTACTTTGCCTAAAACAAGACAACAACTTCTTGTTTTAATATAGCATTCCAAGATTTAAACATGTACTGCTTACTTACCTGGTACCAAATGCATATTGTTGTTACTGGAATAAAGATGACAAATACTTCCCATGCGGCCTGCGACATGACTGCAATTGTCCCAAGAAGCTGAATAATGGAGAAGGCACACCAACCCAACTTGTTTGCCATTTCCAAGTCTAGAACACTTTGGTCTGTCGATGCCTGTTCATGTAATAAGATGTCTTGATGATTGATCCAATACGATTGCATTAATGAATCAACTGAATTTCAGCCTTAAGTTCTAGAGATTATGGCAAGAATTTAGACAGTTCACTTTGCCGTTGTCATGTTTTATTTATCCTGACTATCTTACTATGATATTTCTCTATGGATTAACTTGTGAGTTACGGTTGGATGAGCAGACAAATTCAGATACCACATGACTGTACACTGGAAGACGCCTACTTGCTTTATGCGTTATGAGATATAACTAACATTCCGTTATTTAGACTATCTCAACTATGTTCCTCAGACTTATAGCTGTTATCATGCCTGGTTTCTTCCTAATTATTTCTTTTTAATATGCACCAGGTATATATCTACCCCTATCCGTGTATATGCAGGATAAGAAAAACTACCCAATTATTACTACTTATTATGTACGAGTACTTAGCTAAATCCACACATCTCATTCAGATTAAGGGAAGAAAAATGCAGGTGATATGATGTCCTCTATGTCCAATCCCAATCAACTAACTTTGAGTTACTTACACGATTTAAGATTCTTCCAGTAGGAGTAGAGTCGAAGAATGACATAGGAGCACGAAAGATGTTGTGCAGCATGTGTCTAAAGAGCTTTTCTGCTGTTCGAAGGCCTGTTATAGCCACAAAAGATGACCGTACTAGCACACAAAGAGAACTTCCAATAGCGAGAAGCACATAAACAAGAAGTATGAAGTTCATCTTCTCTGCTATTGGTGCTGCATCACCTGTGGGACATGACCATGCCATCCAGTAGTTGCTGGCTATCTGAAG
>JAJOOO010079930.1:0-15058 GCA_029582685.1 Solanum piurae
AGACTGTGGTCTATGTTCGTGGATTAGACCCTCAGAAATCAGCTTCAGTCCCGATTGACGGTTGACCAGCACATACCATCAATCGATCGACGGTCCGACAGTACCATCTGTTGGTAACCCCGACAACAATTAAGTCAAGGGTCTTTCGGTCTATTCCTTAGGCGTTGGACCCCTAAAATACGTCATTTAACCCCTAAAATATATAGTTTTGATCAGTTGTAGCCTAGAAACATAACTAGAACCTACCTAAGTCAGATCATTCATCAAAACTTAGAAACTTTGAGCGTAAAAATGAGAAAGAGGTGACCAAACCCTAGTTCAAGAACACAACAAGGTTCCATCAGGTTCAGCCCCGAAATCGGAAGACTTCTCCATGGAATTCGTCACCGGGTATATTGGTTCTTCTCGATGGGGAATATACATCGGACTCCACATTTAGCTCATGTGGTTTTATGTTGGTTATTAGTAGCTCCCTTACAGTTCAGTTAGACTCCATTGCATTGACCATGTTATCAATATAGTCAGTATTCAGTCTCAGCAACATATTAACAACTTGGTCATTACATTCAGTATTTCATGTTCAATATTATCAGTTGTATTGTGCTTATCTCATGTCATTGTTCAGATGTATGCTTTGATTCAGTTATGATTATTGTTCAGTTTTATTCTACTCTACATGCTCAGTACCTTTCAAGTATTGACGCATACTATGCACTACATCTTCTCGTGATGTTGGTTCAGGTCCTCAGCAGTCAAATCATGCATAGATCGGTTCCCGATCTTCAGTTTAGCAGCATGAGTGGTGAATCCTCATTCTTCGAGGGTTAGTGACATGATTATTTTCTCGCTTTTAGTCTTAGTTTCAATTTTGCTAGATCTAGCTGGGGCATGTCCCAGTATTTCTAGTCAGTAGAGGCTTTATTTCAGACATAGTTAGTTTCAACTTTAGTCGTAGAGTTTGACTTTTCACTTGTATTCAAACTCTCAGTTTTTGTTATATTTAGACAGTATATGGGTATTCCCCATCATTTTAGATTTTCATATGATTTAGCTTCCGCATAGTTTTATTGCTCAATTTATCTTTGGTATGCCTATGATTATGCCAGCAGGTTAGCTTGGGGTCACTTGTGATCCTAGGTCCCGTTTCCGCGTCCAAGGGGTAGCCTCGAGGTGTGACAACCTATTTTTATTATCTCTGACTGAGGAGCATTGTTAACTTTTCATTTCTTGAAGGCCCTATAATGTCACACCCCGAGCCTACACCCTGGGAGGGACTGGTACTCGAGAATCGTTGCTGGCCCTAAGCGAACCGTTGGCCTGACTTACTTACTTAGTGGAAGACTTAAAAGAATTAATACAAGGATTCAATGGATCTACTCAACTGTTTGATAGAATAACTTTGAAAGTTTAAAAGTCAAACATTCAACTTGGCCAAAGTGGCAACTCAAGTCTCAATGTAAGAAATAACAATGTAAAGACAACTAAACTACTAACTGTCTATAAAGCCTCTAAAACAAGGAGGGATGTCGGGACAAGACCCCCAATCATCCTAACAACTGAAATACTACAAAAAATGATAAAAAGGAGCCATCCGGTAAGAAATGAGGGTCACCAACTGACTCTAAGTGCTCAACTAGATCAATGAGGCACTGGACGTTGTTCCTGGTTACCTGTGTCTGCATCATAAAATGATGTAGGCCAAATGGTGTCAGTACATTGAATGTACGAGTATGCGAGGAGAATTCTAAAACAAGACATAAGCTTGAAAGGAATTTGAAAAGAGCACTTACCTTGGCTTTACTCAACTTATGAACACCTTAACTCAAATGCAAAGTAAAACAACAATAAAGGTGCAGTTTATACCAAATCATTTAGACAGTAAACAACAACTCAATTTGTTAAAGGGTGAAATAACAACTCAATTTACTCATATACTAAAGTAATGTAATTACTGTGGGAGTTTCTATAACCGACAAGCACCACTATGAGCCTAATTAATGATACAACGTCTTGCCCACGCAACCAGAATTGTTCTATACTTTGCCGCCATATAGAATGCCTTAACTAAGTGGATCCACTAGTCTATGCTAAAATGCACGAAGGAATCATCTAAAAAGTATGATCCTTTCTACCCATTATGGCTATATGGTTTTATGGAGACTGGAGTTATTATGAACTCACGCCCAAAATCGGTGCTCAGTACTACTCCCAAAATATACTTAGCTCATGTCTTTTTTAAAAACAAAACTCTTTCTTTGGTTTGAGATAATTACTCAAAAATTAGCTTAAAAGCTCTCTTGGAATCATATTCCCTTTCTTGCTCAAATGTGAAAATATTTCTAACTCTTGGGAATACTCAGTTCCCATATAATCTTTTAAAAAATGAACTTTTACTCTTACTTTTTACTCAACTCAAAAATTAAGTCTTAAGACAAAGTTAAAATGGTTGTAAAAGACTTTTGAAAAAACTCTATGAATTTATTTTGACTTGATTCTTAGCTTCATGACTTGACCCTTAACTTTCCTTGAATTGAATTATGGATTCAAGGTTCATGATATCATGTTTATGGATTATTTCATGATGTTTTGATGTACCTTAGAGTATTGGAATCAACTAGGAAACATAGGTACGTTGCTAGGGAACTAGTACGGAAAGAAGGGGAAATGGGATGAACTGGCGTCCCAGGCGCTCTGAGAGGTGCTGGGTGCCAGAGGGTAAACTTCAGAGAACAGGGTTGGGGCACTCTGGCTGCCGCGGCTCCCCAGAGCCCAAACTTCAGACCCCTTTTTGGGGCTCTCTGGGAGGAGCGACGCCCCAACCCCCTCCCCAGAAAATCCTAAACTTTCTTCTTCTTTTTTCAACTCTATACCCTCTAATTACACTTGGTTCTTTCCCCAAACACTTAGAAACAACTAAATCATCAATATATGCAAGATTAAACTCGAAATCACACCTAAATACATGAATTAATCTCAAGAAACTTCAACAACAAGAACCCACAAGATTTCAAACGAATTAACATCAAGAACTCATAGGATTTGCTTTCAAAACTATACAACTTCGCTAAATTGAATCATTACTGGCCCGTGGGTGAACTAACCCAACACTATGTTATCTCACATACCTCGTAGGGATTAACCCTTGGTGAAATCCACACGCAACTCTTCAAGAAATCGATAAATCTTGAACTTTCTTCTCCTTTCTCCTCTTTTCTCTTTTCTCCAAGCCCTAGCGTGAATTTCCAATTTTCTAAACTGATCTAATTCTGATTAGACCCCAAATAAACTCATAAAAATGAATTAAAATAATTGGGTAAGGAAAATACTAAAATACCCTTTAAGAATCCGGTTTAGACTTTCCTTATTTGAACAACCCAACTTCAAATAGGAACATCTCACTCGTACTAACACATAATCGTGCAAACTCGGTGGTGTTGGAAAGATAATTCCAACATCTTTGCTATGGTATGTGAAAGCACACCTAGCTCATCCTAAGCTAGGAGTTATGGTCATTTGAAGTTGACCCAAAACTCAAACTTAACATAACTTAACAAATTTCCAGATTTTTTATTCTTTCCTAAAATGACTATTTCCAATTCTAACTCTTTCTAGCTCTTTCAAAAGGCGAGGTGTTACAATATCTCCCCCTTGGGAACATTCGTCTTTGAATGAGGTTGCTCTTACTAGGCTAAGGGTGTAACATCAATCATTTAGTTCAAACACCCAACGAGAAAATCTAACACATTAAGTATATAAATTATAGAGTACTAATAAGAGAATTATTACCTTGATATGGATTTTCTCTGTGTTCAAATAGATGTGGATATCTCTTCTTTATATCTTCCTCAGCTTCCCAAGTAGCTTCCTCAACAAATTGGTTCCTCCAAAGAACTTTGAATGATGCTACCTCTTTTGTTCTCAACTTGCGAACTTGGCGATCTAGAATATGAACAGGAATCTCCTCATAAGATAAGTTATCCTTGATCTCAATATCTTCAGTTGGCATTATCAATGAAGGATCGCCCATGCACTTCTTCAACATGGAGATGTGAAATACTGGATGAATGTAATATCTTGAGCTATGGGCTTCCTCCATGTTTCTCTCTTGGAGTTCATCCACCCTTGGTACACACAATCTACCTTGATATCTCAGTACACCATCTCCCCCTTGTTCAAAAGTCATTACTTTTTGCTTATGAACATTTGCCTTCAATTCAAGCAAAATTGGGTCCTGGTCTTGCTTTTCTTTCACTTTTGGCACTAATGATGATTCAGCCCCATTCATCACTACTACTCCTCCTTTTGTGGATTCCATTACTCGAACTCCTAAGTGTGCAAGTATATGCACATCTCTTGCTAGCTCTTTCTTATCTTCCTCAAAATGGGCGGTACTACCCATAGACAACCTGCTCAAGGCATTAAGAACAACATTAGCCTTACCTGGGTGGTAAAGAACGCTCATGTCATAATTCTTGAGTACTTCTAATCACCTCTTTTGTCTCAGATTAAGCTCTTTCTGAGTAAACACATATTGGAGACTCTTGTGATCGGTGAACACATTCACATGAACACTAAAAAGATAATGTCTCCATATTTTCAAAGCAAATACCACGGCCGCTAACTCTAGATCATGGGTTGGATAGTTCTTCTCGTAAATTTTCAACTGTCTGGAGGCATAAGCTATAACTTTGCCATTCTTCATTAACACACAACCCAAACCTGTCACGCCCCGAGCCTACACCCTGGGTGGGACTGGCACTCAAAGATCATTGCTGGCCCCAAGTGAACCCTTGGCCTGGCTTACTTAACTCAGCGGAAAACTTAAGCATAAGAAAATATAACTCATGCATAACTTAAGAAATAATAGTTTAGCCAAAATGGCAACTCAGTCTTTAAACAACATCTTAATGATAATGTAAAGACAACTAAACTACTAATTGTCTATCTATGAAACCTCTAATAACTGAGATGGATGTTGGGACAAAGCCCACAACATCCTAATAAAGGAAATACTGAAAGAAATAAAGGAGTCCTCCGGAATGTAAGGAGGCTCACCAACAGACTCTGAACTGCTCACTGGATCAACGATGCGCCAGAATGCCGATCCTAGTTACCTGTGTCTGCATCATAATACGATGCAGGCGAACTAGAATTAGTACATTGAATGTACAAGTATGCGAGTTGGAATGCTAAACATAACCTAGGCTTGAAAAGATTCTAAAAGAAACACTTACCTTGGCTCTTCTCAACTCATGAATACTTAACTGAACTCATTTCATTATAAAGCAGTATAAAACAAGTGCAATATAAGGAAAAAGATAAAATGTTTAAAACATGATGTCAACTCATAGGCATAATATCATAAAAGACATACCATGCTTCCTCTCAAAGTCTACTTGTGCAATGCATGAATGAAGTCCCATACCCCCATTCATACTAAGGAGAACCTCTTGACGAACCATGCAATTACTGCTGTGGGAGTTTCTCTAATCGACAACCACCACTATGAGCCTAAGTGGTGATGCAACATTTTACCTCACGCTGCCAAGGACCATCCTATACCTTGACGAGGTATAGGAAGCTAACTCACTAAGTGGATCCACTAGTCTATTGTGAAAAGGATTCATCTAAAAAGTATGATCCTTTTCTACCCATGATGGCTACATGGTTTATGGAGACTTGAGTTAATGTGAACTCGCATCCCCATATCGGTGATCAATACTACTCCCAAAAATATACTATTATCTCTTATCTTTAAAAACATACTTCTTCTGTGATTTGAGATTAGTGCTCAAACACTTAGCTCAAAGGCTATCTTGGAAATCAAAGTTTCCCCTCTTGCTTAATTATGAAAGCATTTACTCTTTTCTAAAAACTAGCCCGAAGGTTCTATGGAAATCGAGGTTTCCTTTCTTATTAAATGTGAAAACATTTACTCTTGGGAATACTTAGTTCCCATATATCATTTTAAAGAAAATGAACTTCAAGCTTTACTCTTTACTCAACTTGAACTTTAAGTCTTAAAAGCAAAGTTAAAAGCATTTGCAAAAACTTCTTAAAACGACTCTGAGAACTTCCTAGACTTGGCTCTTGACTTTCCTTGAATTTGAATTTATGGATTCAAGGTTATGATTCATGTTTATGCATCATTTCTAGATTTTTAGAAGTCATTTAGAGTAGTTAGAATCAATGGAAAGTGTTAGGACACTTTAGAATAACTTAAATAGGCTAAATAATGAAAAACGGGTGAAAAACGCCGATCCGAGCGCGTTCCTGGCGTGCCGCGCCAGACCCCAATTTACTGGGGCTCATTTCTGGCACACTGCTGGTGCGCCGCCCCATCCTTCCTAGCACTATGGGGGCGCGTCGCACCAGCGTCCCTTCAGGCAAAATTCAGACGAACTTTTGATCGTGTTTTCTGACCCTAAATCGTTTTAATCCAATTCTTTTTCCCAAATTCACTTTAGATTCATGTACCCAAATCATATACACAAAATCTAACTCAAACAACTTAGGGAAACAACACTTAATCATCAAGAAACTCCTAAATCCCAACTCATAATCAAGAACGAAATCAATTCAAGAACAACTATCAAGAACATCCAATCCTCTATCATTTTAGGACGAAAATACGCTGAATTAAACATGCTTGGTGCGTGGGTGAACTAACCCAACTCTATGTGATCTCACATACCTTGTAGGGATCACCCCCGAAGAAATCCACAAGCTAAACTCGACGATCTCCTTCTCTTTTCTCCTCTTCTTTCCTCTTCTCTAAAACCCTAACTCTTTTCCAAAAGCGTAAAACTGACCAAGTTCAGTTTAGACCCTTAATTAAATCACTAAAACGAACTAAAATAAAAGGGTAAGGAAAAGACCAAACTACCCTTCAAAAATCCGGATTTGGACTTTCCTTAAACCAATAGTCCAACTTCCAAAGGGCATAATTCACTCATCCGAACTCGGAGTCGCGCAAACTTGAGGGCGTTGGAAAGATCATTCCAAGGGCTTCCCAACCAAATCTTTAACCACACCTAACTCTTCCTGAACTAGGATTTATGACCCTTTGAAGTTGACAAAAAACTCACTTTTCTTAACTTAAACAATTTTTTTCAGAATTTAATTGTTTCCAAAAATGACTATTTCCAATTATAAGCTTCTTCCTAGTTATTTCGAATTGCGAGATGTTACAAAACTAACTCTAGATGCATCACAATAAACAACAAAGTTTTGCGTACCTTCTGGTAAGGTCAACACTAGGGCAGTAGTCAACCTTTTTTTTATTTCATGGAAGTTTTTCTCACAAGCTTCAGACCATTGAAACTTCATTGTTTTCTGAGTTAACTTGGTCAAAGGGGATGAAATAGATGATAACCCCTCTACGAACCTTCTATAATATCAAGGAAAACCCAAGAAACTCCTAATATCAGTTGGAGATGTGGGTCTAGGCCAATTTTGCACTGCCTCTATTTTCTGAGTATCAACTTTAATTCCCTTTCCTTACATAATGTGGCCTAAGAATTCCACAGACTCAAGACAAAACTCACATTTTGAGAACTTAGCATACAACTCCCTATCCTTTAGAGTTTGGAGCACTATTCTGAGATGGCTAGCATGATCTTCCTCATTCCTCGAATAGATTAGTATGTCATCAATGAACACAATAACAAACATATCTAAATAAGGATGGAATACTCTATTCATAAGGTCCATGAATGTTACAGGCGCATTGGTCAAACCAAAGGACATAATTAGGAACTCATAATGACCATGACGGGTCCTGAATGCTGTCTTTGGAATGTCACATTCCCTTTTTCTTAACTGATGATAGCGTGATTTGAGGTCTATCTTAGAGAAACAAGTAGTACCCTGAAGCTGATCAAAGAGATCATCAATTCTCGGAAGAGGGTACTTATTTTTTATGTTAACCTTGTTCAAGTAGCGGTAATATATACACATCCTAAGGGAACCATCATTCTCCCTCACAAATAAGACCGGAGCTCCCCAAGGTGAGACATTTGGTCAGATAAAGCCCTTATCAAGGAGATCTTTCAACTATTCTTTAATCTGTTTCAACTCTGCTGGAGCCATTCTATATGGCGGAATAGATATAGGACGAGTGTCTGGAAGAATGTTTATACCAAAGTCTATTTCTCTCTCAGGAGGGACTCCGGGAAGATCATCTGGAAATACTTCTGGAAACTCTTTTACTACTGAAATTGACTGAATAAGAGGTATCTCAACACTAGAGTCATTAACTCGGACTAAGTGATAGACACACCCCTTGGAAACTAACTTTCTCTCCTTAAGGTACGAAATAAAACGACTGTTAGGCATTACTGACCTGCTACTCCACTCTATAACTAGCTCATTATAAATTTGGAACCTAACAACTCGAGTTCTACAATCAATGGAGGCATACCAGGCATGAAGCCAGTCCATACCTAGAATGACATCAAAGTCTACCATGTATAACTCAATTAAATCAGCCATGGGGTCCTTGTGATTTATGGAAATGACACAATCATGATATACTCGCTGAGCTAGAATAGACTCCCCAACAGGTGTAGAAACACAAAAGGGTTCACAAAGTTTCTCAGGAAGAACATCAAAATTATTTGCAACATAGGGGGGTCACAAAAGATAAACTTGCTCCTGGGTCTAGCAAAGCATAAACATCAAGAGTAAAGATTTTGATAATACCAGTGACAACATATGGAGAATTCTCTTGCACTTGATGACTAGTGATCGCATAAAGGCGGTTTGATCCTCTGCCAGTACTGACAAGTAGCTCCTCTAGGTGCAGCCCTGTCTGGTGGAGCAACTGATGAAGATTGGGCTCTATTGTCCTGATTCCCATTACCTTGCCGGTTCTTAGGGCACTCTTGCATGAAGTAACCCTCTTGTCCACACTTGAAACAACCTGTGGAGCCATCATGACATTTTCTTGGGTGGATTCTACCAGACTTAGCACATGCAAGAGCCCAGTTACCTCCTTGTGTCACACTACCCTGAGACTGTGCAGGTCTAGCTCTAAAATGCTATGAATTCTGACTATTGTACTCACCTTTGTTTCTGGGTGCAGGTGCACTAGCAGATGATGGAACAGGTCCCTTTTGCTTTTGTTGGAAAGAAGATCGGTTCGTATTATTTCTTGGCTCCCCGGACTCATTCTCTATCGTGTTAGCCTTCTTATTTATGAATTCCTCCCTATCCATCAACTTCTCATCCTCAACCTGTTGCACATTGACTATCAAGCTTGGTATATCAATGTCATCAATTAACATAGCTATCTTGCCCTCTTTGCTTGACAGACGGGACAACCCAGCAACAAATAGACTCATCCTACTTCTCATATCCGCAACAATCTCCAGAGCATACCGGGACAACTGGGTGAACTTCAAACCATACTCATGAATACTTAGTGAATCCTACTTAAGGGTGAGAAACTCTCGTACCTTGGACTCTCTCAGTTCTCGGGGGAAGAAACACCCCAAGAAGGCCTCTTCAAAACAAATCCAACTTGCAGGTGGTGCTCCCTCTGCTCTACCTTTCTTCCACTGGTCAAACCAAGTCCTAGCAACATTTTTCAGTTGATATGCAGCTAGTTCCACTTGATTAGCATCGGCAATGTTCATAACCTCAAATACCTTTTCCAGTTCCTCAATAAAATTCTTTGGATCCTCAGTAGTGCTTGAACCAGTGAAACTTGGAGGATTCATCCTCAAGAACTCTTGGATCCTAGAAGTATCAGCCACTTCTTGTCTAGCTCCTCTTTTTTGTCCAACCTGGTTAGTCACACCTTGACTTAGCATTCTTATCTCTTCCCTGAACTCAACATTGGTGACTTCCTATTAGGGTTGCACTCCAGGTGCATTAGATACCCCTTGCTCCTCAATGTTCCTCCTAACAAGATAGACAACTCTTCGTGGAGGCATGATTAACTGAAAAACATGCACAATCATGAATTAGAAAGAGACTTTATAGAGATGAACTCTATCGCATGAAATGAGTCTGAAAGAAGTGAGATAAGTTCTTAAGTGTTGCAGCCTCCTAATTATAGATGTGACGTGCTTCACACCGATAACTAGGAATCTACATACACGGCTTCATAGACTCCCTATGACTCTTGAACTTTTTGCTCTGATACCAAGTTTGTCACGCCCCGAGCCTACACCCTAGGCGGGACTGGCACTCAAGAACTATTGCTCGCCCCAAGGGAACCCTTAGCCTGACTTAGTTACTCAACGAAAGTCTTAAAAGCATTAATACAAGGATTCAATGCATCTCTACTCAACTGCTTGATAGAATAACTTAGAACTTTTAAAAGTCACACATTTAACTTGGCCAAACTGGCAACTCAAGTCTCAACATAAGAAATAACAATGTAAAGACAACTGAACTACTAACTGTCTATGAAGCCTCTAAAACATGAGGGATGTCAAGAAAAGACCCCAATCATCCTAACAACTAAAGTACTAAAAACAAATGATAAAAATGAGCCCTTCAAAAAGCAAGGAGGCTCACCTACTGACTCTGAGTTCTCAAATAGATCAACGATGCACTGGATGCTGATCCTGGTTACCTGTGTGTGCATCATAAAATGATGCAGGCCCAATGGTGTCAGTACATTGAATGTACGGGTATGCGAGGGGAATTCTAAAACAAGACATAAGCTTGAAAGGAATCTGGAAAGAACACCTACCTTGGCTTTACTCAACTTATGAACAACTCAACTCAAATGCAAAGTAAAACAACAATAAAGGTGCAGTTTATACCAAAGCATTTAGACAGTAAAAAACAACTCATTTTGTTAATGTATGCAATAACAACTCAAATTACTCATATAATAAAGTAATGTAATTACTGTGGGAGTTTCACTAACCGACAAGCACCACTATGAGCCTAAGTGATGATACAACGTCTTACCCACGCTACCAGAACTATTCTATACTTTGCCATCGTATAGAACGCCTTAACTAAGTGGATCCACTCGTCTATGCTAAAAAGCACTATGGAATCATCTAAAAAGTATGATCTTTTCTACCAATGATGGCTACATAGTTTCTACCAATGATCGCTACATGGTTTTAGCAAACATGGCTATTGACAAAGGAAACTACACATTTTAAATTTCGTTTTAACATAAAGATCATTTACAATAAATCACGAGGCCACGAAAATGTGAAGAGCTATCAAGACTATGCTACTTCAGCCATAAAAAGAGAACACAATTGCATGTTGAAGAGAGGCAGTTTAAATGAGATGCAAAATTTTGCAGAAATCAATATGATGAACTCCTTGTACTCTTGTTAGCTGAGGAAAGGAATACACGCACACATAACCTTGAATGTTGATGATCCATAGCTTAAGGAGGTGGAACTTCTTGTTGATCTAAAGTGGAAACATTTTTTCAGGTGTGGGGTGGAGTTAGATTGAATGAGAGAGGCGGATTAGAAATGGAAATCCCTACCATTAAGGAGATGTTATTGGGAGTTTGTCGCGGGACATTCGGGTGGGTTACCCTTCTATTTGTTTTCTTTTTTAATTGATCTGGGCACTAGGTCCAGATGACCGTTGTAGTTCTTCTAAGATTCATTTTAATAAAATTTCAAAATATGTTATTAAAAAGTGTACATTTTGTGACATATTAGAATATTCTAACGAACCATGATGATGTAAAGTGTGAATATTAAACCATCGTATTGTGTCACATAAATTCATATATACTCAAAATTTAGAAATTTGAATTCCAAAATTTCGATGTAACATAAATTTGATTGGAAAAAAATATTATGAGTACATTCTTTTAATATATAATAAAAATTGACGTGCATGGGTATTTTAAGAATAAGCAAAAACAAAAAATTTGTTTTTTCTTTAATTAAATTAGTGTATAAATTTTTCAAATATGTTCGACCTACTTTAGCTACGCCCTTTAGTTTTAATTAATAAACTTTACTTATCATTTTATTACTTTGAATATCTGTGTTCTTTGTGTATATTTTGCAATTAATTTTAGTAAGAAAACTGACGGTCGATGAAGAAAGATATTTAAATTAGGGACATCCCAATAGGCTTCTTACATTAGGTTTTTAAGAAAAAATGATGAGATTATTAAAGGCCATGTATCAATTTTACTGCCGACATGCAATTTTTCATAAAAAATTAATCATTTTTATAAATCCAAAAAAAAAATGAGACACACGTGCCCTAAAACTAGTAAATTAAAAGGTACAAACATGGATTTATCTTAAAGACTTTCAGCACAATTACAACCATACTGAACTCTATTTACAAACACTAACCTAATGAAATAAGACCTTTTGTTTTTGCCGGTAAATCAAGAATCGAACATTTTGAATTTTCAAAATTGTAAAAAAAAAGTAATAGAGACTGATGAGTTCGAATATATTGACTGCATATAAAGAATTATGTATAGAATGATATAGAGAAACACATCAAGAGAAACATGAATTTAAATGAACCTTCTATCGCATGAGAGAAAAATGTGAAAGGGGGCGGGGAAGATAAAAAAACGTACATAAAATGTGTGACATAAGAGACATACTAAGATATCAAACACAATCTTCAAGAAAAACAATACATTATCCAGCATATAATGAGGGAAGGGAACCAATTAGCAGATTATGTAGAAAACATTGCTATTGAAAAAGGAAACTACACATTTTCAAATTTCGTTACAATATAAAGATCATTTACAAAAAATCATGACTCTACGAAAATTTGAAGAGCTATCAAGACTAGGCCATAAAAAGAGAACACAATTGCAAGTTGAAGAGACGCAGTTTAAATGAGATGCAAAAATTTGCAGAAGTCAATAGGATGAAGTCCTTGTACTTTTGTTAGCTGAGGAAAGGAATACACGCACACATGCCATTGAATCTTGATGATAAATACCTTAAGGAGGTGGAACTTTTTGTTGATCTAAAGTGGGAATATTTTTCAGGTGTGGGGTGGAGTTTGACTGAAAGAGAGAGGCGGATTTGAAATGGGAAACCCTTCCATTAAGGAGATGTTATTTAGAGTTTATCGCAGAACATCTGGGTGGGCTACCCCTCTATTTTTTTTCTTTTTTTAATTGATATGGGCACTAGGTCCAGATGTTTGTTGTAATTCTTCTGAGATTCATTTTAATAGAAGTTCAAAAGTTGTTTTTAAAAAGAGTGCATTTTGTGACATATTATAATATTCTAATGAACCAGGATGATGTAAAGTGTGAATATTAAATCATCCAATTGTGTCACATAAATTCATATACACTCAAAATATAAAAATTTGAATTCCAAAATTTCGATGTAACATAAATTTGATTGGAAGATTTATTATGCATACATTCTTTTAATGTATAAAAATTGAGGTGCACGGGTATTTTAATAAAAGGCAAAAATATATATTTTATTTTGTTTTTTTTTAATTAAATTAGTGTATAACATTTTCAAAAATGTTTGACCTACTTTAGCTACGCCCTTTAGTTTTGATTCATATACTTTACTTATCGCTTTATAACTTTGCATATCTATGTTCGTTGTGTATACTTTGAGTAAGAAAACTGACGGTCGATGAAATAAGATATATAAATTAGGGACATCCCAATAGGCTTACATTAGGTTTATAAGAAAAAACTATGAGATGATTAAAGGCCATGTATCAATTGTACTTGTCAACGTCTTTATTAAACATTACATGCAAGTTTTCATAAAATATTAATCATTTTGATAAATCTAAAAAACAATATGAGACGCAGGTGCAACACAGTTGTCCAGAGACTAGTCAATTAAAATGCACAAACATGGATTTATCATAAAGACATTCAGCACAATAACAACCATACTGAACTCTATTTACAAACACTAACCTAATGAAATAAAACCTTTTGTTTTTGCCGGTAAATCACGAATCGAACATTTTGAATTCTCAAAATTGTAAAATTAAAGTAATAGAGACTGATGAGTTCGAATAAATTAAATGCATAGAAAGAAATATATATAGAATGATATAGAGAAACACAACAAAAGAACCGTGAATTTAAATGAGCCTCTATTGCATGAGAGAAAAATGTGAAAGGGGGGGGGGTGGAGACACAAAACGTACGTAAAATGTTTGTCATAAGAGAAATACTAAGATATCAAACACAATCTTCAAGAAAAACAATACATTATCTAGCATATAATTAGAGAAGGGAACCAATTAGCAGACTACCTAGCAAACATGGCTATTGACAAAGGAAACTACACATTTTCAAATTTCGTTTTAACATTAAGATCATTTACAAGAAATAATGAGGCTACGAAAATGTGAAGAGCTATCAAGACTATGCTGCTTCAGCTAAAAAGAGAACACAATTACAAGTTGAAGAGATGCAGTTTAAACGAGATTCAAAAACTTGCAGAAGTCAATAGGATGAACTCCTTGTACTCTTGTTAGCTGAGGAAAGCAATACACGCACACATGACCTTGAATGTTGATGATCCATAGATTGAGTAGGTGGAACTTCTTGTTGATCTAGAGTGGAAACATTTTTCAGAGGTGGGGTGGAGTTAAACTGAAAGAGAGAGGCGAATTAGAAATGGAAAACCCTACCATTAAGGAGTGTTATTGGGAGTTTGTCGCGGGACATCCGTGTGGGCAACCCCTTCTATTTGTTTTCTTTTTTAATTGATATGGGTACTAGGTCCAGATGACTGTTGTAGTTCTTCTGAGATTCAATTTATTAAAGGTTCAAAAGTTTATTTTAAAAAGTGTGCATTTTGTGACACATTAGAATATACTAACGAACCAGGATTATGTAAAGTGTGAATGTTCAATCATCCAATTGTGTCACATAAATTCATATACACTCAAAATTTAAAAATTTGAATTCCAAAATTTGATGTAACATAAATTTGATTGGAAAAAATATTATGAGTGCATTCTTTTAATGTATAAAAATTGACGTGCACAGGTGGTTTAAGAAAAAGTAAAAAAACATTTATTTTGTTTTTTCTTTAATTAAATTATTGTATAACTTTTTCAAAAATGTTCGACCTAATTTAGC
>JAJOOO010079932.1:0-17411 GCA_029582685.1 Solanum piurae
AACTCCTATGTAATACAAGACAGGAAATTCAAAAGAAGTTCAAAATGAAGGACCTAGGGGAATTAAAATTCTTCTTAGGCATTGAGTTTTCTAGATCAAACAAGGGCATCCTGATGACACAAAGGAAATATGCTTTGGAGCTGCTAACTGAAACTGGACTAGGAGGAGCAAAGCCAGTTCATACACCTTTGGAGCTGAACAAAAGACTCACATCAATTCAATATGATGAGCATGTGACTGGTTCGAGTCCTGACCATGATAAACCACTTGCTAATCCTGCAATGTATCAAAAGTTGGTAGGAAAGCTTCTCTATCTGACTATGACTAGGCCTGATCTTGCTTTTACTGCACAAGTTCTTAGCCAGTTCATGCATTGCCCTAAGGAGTCACATATGGAGGCAGCATTAAGAGCAGTAAAATACATCAAAGAAACACCTGGTCTAGGATTACTAATGCCAACAGAACAAACTACACAGCTAACAACTTACCGTGACTCTGACTGGGGGGCATGTCTTGAAACAAGAAAATCAGTTACAGGGTATTTAGTGAAGTTTAGAGGAGGATTAATATCATGGAAGTCTAAGACGCAAGGGACCGTGTCAAGAAGCTCAGCTGAGGCAGAATTCAGGAGCATGGCCACATGTGCAGCTGAAATAACTTGGTTGATAAGCTTATACAAAGAGTTGAGAGTCAATATAACAGTACCAGTAAAAATGGTATGTGATAGCAAAGCAGCAATGCAAATAGCAGCTAATCCTATCTTCCATGAGCGTACAAAACACAGACATAGACTGTCACTTTGTAAGAGAAAGAATTTGTCAAGGAGTACTGAAGACAGAATATATTAACACCAAGCATCAACTTGCTGATCTACTCACAAAGGGTCTTGGACAAGAACAACACCATCTACTACTAAGCAATCTTGGAATGAAAAATATATTTCAACCATAAGCTTGAGGGGGAGTGTTAGCAAATGCAGAAATAACAAAGCTTATGGTTATGTTAGTTAGAAGCTTCCAAAAGTTAGTTACTAGCGGATGACATGGCAATAGTTAGCTACAAAGTTTGTTAGAGATATTTTGTATTCATTCAGAGTGAGAGTAGTATATAAAAGCATGTATGTACAGATTCACTGTATCAAGACATTAATACAATCTTCTTCCTTCTTCTTTCAAATGCTCTGTAAATTCTCCAAGTCTTAAACTCCATTCATGGAATTATCAGTGTTTGTTGCATTAAGGATGCATGTTTCCTTTTGTACCCCATGACCATCTTCTTTGAATGACCAATATTTACAATCTTTAAGTTATCTTGCACGCACAGATATAATAATATGACATATTTGTTTCTGTTTGTATTTTAAAGATATGAACATTCTCTTAACAATCAAAGCACATATGATGCTAATTAAACAAAATTTAATCAGCCATTCCTACTTATGACCATATGAAAATATGACGGCTCAATACGACATCTACACCTCGACTTTCCTTTAGTCATATCCCTTTTGATTTTGTTACTCAAATATACTCTTACATTTTAGAGCTGAATTCCACTCTTGCTTCGAGAAAACAACTTTCCAAAACCATTTCTACTTTTGGATGTTGTCACTTGAGTAGCTGATGATGATGATGACGAAGAAGAGGATGATTCCCCTTCATTTCCATTCATAGAATGACTAGAATTCTCAATCTTTGGAGTGTCTGAATTGCTGTTTCGGGTAAATGTCTCGTTTACATGTAACTTCCGTTCCTCTCCACTAGCTCCAGCCACAACTGATCCTTCCCCAGAAAGTCCAGGAAGATTTGCAGTGTCTATCAAGAAATCTTCTAAAGTGGCTAGTGAATGAAGCTGCTTACCAAGAGATGCAATTGTTTTCTGGCATTCTGCAAGCTTGTCAGCAGCTACAGCTAAATCTTCCTGCAAATAGAAAAGCTTAGAATTTAAGAGCTTCAAGACTTTTGAACAACAAAAAAAAGAATCCGTTGAGACAAGCGGTACCTGCTTTATTTTCGATTCACCATTTGAACTAGAAGCTTGCTGAAGTTCAAATTCCTGAGATTTTCTTCTTAGTTCATTTTCCAATTCCTGGCACTTAGTTTCCTTCTCAGATGACAATGATCGTTCTCTTTCGACTTCGGTCTTTAAAGAATTAACGTTTGCAGACATTGTCCGTGCTTCTACTTCCATGCCAAAGAGTTGAAACTCAAGCAACTCTTTTGACTCATTCACTGCATCTAACTCCTTCTGCAGCTCTTCTAACTTGATTTGAGCATCCTTAAGCTGCAAATTGGACACCTTAAGGGCATCTTGGCTCTCACTTAAAGCATTTTCCAGTTCAGCTTTCTTTGCTTCAATCTTCTCTAGCTTTTGTTCTAATTCAACCACCCTTTGTGAAATGGTCTCACATTCTGCTGCCAGGGGATTCTCTTCACTTGATGAGTCATTGGCAACATCATCAGATGTAAGTGAAGAGGCTTTATTCACAGTTTCAGATACTGCAGCGAGTCTCTCCATCTCCAAGAAGTCATCCATCATGTCAATTTCCAAAAACCGGGCAGCAAGAGTTTTAGGCAGAGCTTTTTCGTGCTGAAATTGATCGAGCTTAGCAAAAAGTCCTGATGCCCATGAATCAGAGCAACTTTGATCCAATTCACTTGTTTCCAGTTTGCGCATCATGTGGCTATCAGTGTCGACAGTCTTCAGTCGATCTCCACTACTGGATTGACTATTGGTGAAGGAATCAACAGAGAAAGATGAAACAGCAGAAGATCTTTGGTCACTGAGTAGGGGTGATTTGCGAGCCAAGGCTTGTAGTCTTCGACACTCAGCTTCAAGCTTGGTCACTTTCTTTATGCTCTCTAACTGCTGCTTACTAGCAGTTTCTGCTGCTTGGTTGCTCAATTCCATCTCTATGGTTCTAATTTGCAACTCCTCTGAACAAGATGAAAGGTCAAGTTTGAGAGCTGTGTTCTCCTTCTCTAGACACTCGAGCCTGACAAGAACATTCGGTTCAGTATAAACAAGAGAACCAGTTCTACTAGCCCCTGCTTGTGTCTGGAGCTCAAGTAGCTGATATTCAAGTGCAGCTTTTTCAGATTCCCATTCTTTTTCCTTCTCTACCACAGCATCTTGAATACTTTGCTCCTGCTCATCTCTAGCTTGTCTCAGTTGTCTGACACATTCCTTGAGAGCACCATTAAGATGATTGATGCGAACATCCAAAGTTGAGTTCTGCTGCACAGCTGTCTCAAGTTGCTGCTTTAGAACTGCAACCTCATTTTCTGCCTTTTCCCAACCTACCAAATATTACGAAAACTTGGAACTAATCAAGAGAAAAAATGCATGATAGAACAAGTTCTAAAAAACTATTTACACATGTTATTCATGTACAGCAAAAGGGCTGGAAATAGTCTAGACAGTATTATTTTTAAGATTGCATTAAAAAATGTGGAAGAAACGAAACAGTGAAAGATACCTGCAACAGCTTCTTCTGCCACTTTAGCATGCTGCTTAACTAAGTCTTCTTTTGCACTAACATTAACTAGAGCAGCTGATAGCTTTTCTATCAACTTCTTTGGACTTTCCTTGGCTTCATGATCTAGAGTTGCAACTTTTGAGGTTACTTCCGGTGACTGAATGTCATTATCTGGAGTTTCATTCAACGGATCCTGCTCCATAAAGCAGAATTTGCAAGTGTTGAAGTGAGAAAACCTAAGTTAACAAGCACTGACAAGGAATTATCAGGAAAAAAATGGCAAGGAGAAAACAAAATTGGAGTTAAGGCCCCCGGAGTGTGGCATAAATTATGATAATCTATGTTACTCAGTCTCTCCAAAAATTCTGCCACCCGTGTTGGATCCTCAAAATTGCACTACTTTTAGAGGATCTGACACGCATCCAATCACACTTTTGAAGAGTCTGAGCAACATAGATGATAACAGGTTAACAGAGGCCGAAACAGGAAGAAATTTACTTCAGGGGGATGGTTTTCTTTTGAGGACTCAAAGGTACTATGTTTAACAATCTGTTGATTTGTTTTGATTCTTTTGTACTATGTCTTTTCTCAGTTATGAAAGCACATGTTTGACTCAAAGGTACTATGCTTAACGATCAGTTTGCCTCTTTTAAGTAACTTTTTTCTGTTTTTTGCATTAGTATTACCTTACCTATCAAAAGCAGAAACACTCAATGCTAAAAGCATGTAAAATCCTTTCTGTGCATTGGATCTCTAGACTAGGAGTGAGGCAACAGTAGTAGGTTTGGGATAAAAGTTCATTATTATATTATAATAGCTATTACAATATAAAATGCATATTGAGCCAATTGGAAGTCATTATTTTCTCTAGATACTCTTCACAGATAATGAAAGATGTCTGGCTTCTTAACCAATGTGGGACTGACATAATCAACTCCATGCTGAACTCTTTCACACCTGCATTGGATTTTGGCTTTGCAGATCTGAGACTCAAGGCTTCAGAACTAGAATCTTTGAATACAGAGCTTGAGCTAATTAAAACTTAAAATTTCTCACTATCCTATCAATTTGATAGAGTTACTTTCAGTAGATATCATAAGTACGAAATTTGCGTATGATAAATGTCATTTGAGAACCCTTTTACTAGGTGGATAGCAGGCTCCAACACTAAATATTGTTTCCATACTTCCATTTTATGATTAAGTCATTGATAGCTTGGATCAATATAAAGTTGAAGGCTTGAAGCTTTCAAGCATCTGGACTTAACCTCAACTCCGTGAGCCTAGATAGAACCTTACAAATCCTTATAGAATCATTTGCAGTGATTTTCCATTAGGCATACTTAACACATGGCAAAAACTTTGTCAACGGTTCATTGAAAAATGAAGGATCCTGAAACATTCTTGGATAAAACTTGAACCCCACAGTTCCATAAACTGGTAGACACAATTCAGGGAGAAAGAGGCAGGAGAAAAATGAAAATCTCATACATAAAAGACAACCAGAGTCACAAAACTACAGCATTTGCAGAAGCAATGTAGAAAACAAACGTTGCACGGAATATGAGCATTTGCGATGTAACATTTTGCTAACTTAGAAAATCTGAGCTTCATATTTAGCCCAAGCACTATCAGCTTGAAATATAGCGGACCCCAAGTTGTTTGGAACTGATGCAACTATTGTTGTTGTACTATCAGCTCGAAATAAACATGCATACGAAGATTTAAGTATGTGACTGTGAGTAACTATCAATGTATTTAATCAAATGTCTGATGAGCTTAGCTTCTTCATATCAGCAAAACTAATTTAAAGGCCAAAAAGAGATCATCAAAACAACCTTGAAACAGAAAACCTTTATTTATTGCATTATACCTGCTCATCAGAATGTCTCTCTGAATGTGAAGACAATGAACCAGAACTCTCAGTTTCACCAATGATCCTCTCAGAAGATCGCCTTTTCCACAACCAATTCCTCTTGTCCATCTCAATAACCAACTAAATCTCCTACAAGTTCATTGCTCAATGTCCACCTACATATAAATGACACCATTAATCAACAATAATCAAACGAATCAGTAACCAAACAGATAATCTTTAACAAGTGGTCCATCCAGATTTACGTAAACGAAAAGCTATGCAATCAATATATTTATGCCTACAGTCTTCAACAACAAAGATAACATGGCTTCACATTCTTATACCTTTCCTTCAAATCCACTCCACTAACAGCACAAGTGTGTATTGACACCAAACATACCAAAACAGAACCAAAAAGATATACTACATCTCAACAAAACAAAAAGACCCCATTACTGAAACTACAAAATAAAAAATACCCATCTAACAGAATCCATCAAATCCTCCAAAATCTAAAATCCCCTCCTCCAGATTAACAATAAAACAAAAACATTAATGTATGACTAAATGAAAAAAAATAAAAATACTCCCATACCTCCGTCTCAATTTGTTTGTTTGTCTTTGATTTGACCCGGAAAATTAAGAAACTAAGTAGTACATTAATATTTTTGAATATTGTGATCATAAACTAAAAATGTATCAAAATATACGAAAACAGATCCTGGTCTGATCATAAGAATCCGTTAGTTAGAAAAAAACAAAGACGAAGAAAACACACACCTGAATGAAGACCAATAAAATGAATAATAAATGTGAAAGAAACAAGAGATTGGCGTTAATGGGTGATGAGAAATCAGAATGCAGAACCAATGAAGTCAAGTCAGTCAAAAGATGTGTGGGAATGTCAGTGGAAATGTATACATAAAAATAACTCCAAATACAGAGGAAACAATACTCTATGCATTAAAGAGAAAAGGGTTCTTTCATTTTTTTTCGCCATTTTTAAAATGGTTTTTATTGAAGCCAAGGTTTTGGAATAACGAAAAGGACGCAGAGCGCATGTGACGCAGAATGGAAACCTGCAGACATTGCACTTTTCTCACAGCACCTTTTTTTAAGATTTCTTTTTGTTTATTTTGAAATTAATATGAGAATCATTCCCGCCTTCTACTAACCAAGTGGTCGAATCTGTGAAATTCCAACTTTAATGTGAGTATTGTACATCGGATGGAAATCATAAAAATAAAAATAAAAACTTCGAGGTGTATTTAATCAAACGAAGGGAAAATACCTTCAATTGTGTCATCTAGTTATAAAAGTAGCTTATATATATCTAGACCCTTACAAAATTGGCTCACATATATGATATACCCTATCATTACAAAATTAGCTCATATGTATCGTTTACCGTTACAAAAGTAACTCACATATATTCCTACCGTTATAAAAATGATTAAATTAATTTTTGATTTTTTTTTTACTATGAACTTTTTCACACATAAATTATTTTTTGACTTTTTTGATTATTATTATTTGAGTTTTATATTCTTATTTCATTTTCTCGCTAATTCTTTATTGTAAAAATAAGAGAAATAAAAAGAAAGAAACATGAATGAAATTTAAAACTATTGTTTTTGCAGTTATATTGTGATTTAGTTTTTATGTTGTGAAATAAATTAGGGTATCTATTTTATAAGAAAATAAGTGGAAAAAATTCACCATCAAAATAATAAATTCAAATTAACTGTTGAATTTAAAAGAAGTAAAAAAAAAATGTGTAAGAAGGATCAAATATACACATAGACTTTTTTTTAATTAAAAAAATAATTAATTTTTCACTTCTGTTAGAGAAAAAATGTATATGTAATTCTTTTGTGTAACAATATATATGAATTATTTTCATAACTCTAAATAATAAAATTGAGTAATATATCAAGCTTTTTTTCTCTTAAACTAATCTTGTTAATATTAAAATTCTATTTGATTTATTAAAAAGGACAAGTAAAATGAAATGAAGGAAGTATAAATTTAATAATTTGGTGCATAGGAAACCTGACAGATATGTGTGCCTGAACTTCTACGCTTCCTCTGTATACTTTTGGTTCCTTCAATTACAAGATCGGCTCAAATACACTACTCCCTCTCCTTCATTTTATGTATCTTTTACTTCGGTTCGATTTTGAAGTTGAAATTTAAAAATTAAAATTTTGAATTTTTGATTGTATTGTTTTTGTTGTTATTGTTAATGGTAATATTCACAATTGATATTAAAAAAAAATCTTTTAAATGAGGATTAAATGACTTTTCGAATGAAATTAAGAAAAACAAATTTTATAAATGACATATTAAATTCGTTGTCTCTTCCCCAACTCTGATCCCCAACTTCCCGTCTTGTAATGTTTAGCTAGATTACACACAAATACTTTAGAAAATAAGTAAGAAACTCACTTATTTTTTCAATAAAACATTTTATTTGTACCAAACACACTCTAATCTTGTTAAGCTAGCATTTGACCCCAAGTTCTCAAATATTCTTGGCAAATTATATTTGGGTGAAGTTTCACCATGTGTTTGGCCCCAAGTTTTCTTAAAAATATTTGATTATTTTAAAAAATATGATTTACACCCATAAGTTTAAAAATGATATAAAATACCCATAAATTTATATTATCATTTTATAATGAATATGTTCCATTAAAAATAACCTTATAATATAATTGGTAACAATTAACAATAACAAAATAACAATATAGGTAGAGGCGGCTCAACGTAATTGGGGGCCTAAAGCGAAATTTCAATTTGAAGCCTAAAATATAAACAAACTTCATATTCATATGCATATTTATTCAAAAATTATTTTTCTTACACTATTTAGATGAAAATTATTATTTAATATTATTTTTTCAGTTATTAGTTTTAGGTAAGATTTTATCAACTCAACATTGAAAAACATCTTTTCAGTGAGACAATTATTATATGAATTGTAACATAATTCTATAAGTAGTAAGTTGACAAATTTCAAATAAAGATAAGAGTTAGAACCATATTATTTGATTCAAGAAGTTGATTTGGTATACCCCATTTTGTAATGCTTGAAACTAAAATTTAAAAAGAAATAAAAAAAGAATTTGTAATTCACTTTGTTCAACACTTTTCACTATTAATTCTTATTTTTAACAAAGTACAAAAGTTGTTAAAGTGAGTAAAATAATATATATTTTTAAAATTATACTTTTTATCATAAATAATCAATTTTTCTATAAAAATTCAACACATAATTTACTCTTGAAAAAAATTTGGGGCCCAAAATTTGGAGGCCTAAGGCAAAAGCCTTAATTTCCTAAGCATAGCCGGCCCTGAATATAGGCAAGACATTACATTAAACACATACTCAAATTTTTCTATGTAACAATTAACAATAACAAAACATATATGTTTTTTTCCCTCAATTTTATTACTCAAATTAGAACTCAAACTTTTTCGGAGGAGGTAGTAAAAAATATTAGTTAGAATTAATAAATAATGAGTATTATTTTATAAAATATAAAAGTTTGGGGTAATTTTTGATTTTTTTAAAATTCTCAAATACTAGAACTTGGCCCAAATACTAATTTTATCTAGTAATTGGCCATTTGGGAACTTGGAATGCTTGGCGAATATATTTGTCAAATTATATGACCAAACACCACTTCCCAAGTTTTTCCCAAGTTTCTTGGGGCCAAACAGGTCCTAAGCTTTGACTATAGATTTTGGATAAGATTTTGAGTGTTTATCTTTAATTTTTTGTTTGAGTATGATCATGAAATTTGACTAGATTTTAAAAATCTAATCTTCAAATATTTTCAAGTTTTCTTCAATTCACAAATTTTAATTTTTTTCCAAATATAATACACGTCCAAATACAACTACATACCCATTAGGCCATTTATATTGCTTTTTGGCAAAATTTTGGCCATAGAAATTACTCCTATCTAGTTTTGAAAGAAAGAAAAAGGCAAAAAACCTAAAATCTCAATCTACAAACAAATTGTTTTTGGGCTAAAATGTAATTGTTGAGTTAAGTTAAAAAATTTAAAACTTATCCTAAATTTTTTTATTTTTTTATTTTTTTATTTTTTTTTCTCTATTATGGACTCCAATTAATTGTGTTTGCCCTTTCCACTCATTAAATGCATTCCTAAAAATGCATGCTCAATATTATTGATATGCATTTTATTTGGAAAAAATATAAAGGTTTGTGAATGGAAAGGAACTTTATATTTGAAGATAAAATTTTCAAAATATGATTAAATTTTATGGTCAAATTTAAATAAATATTTGAAGATAAATATTCGAAATCTTATCCAAAATTTGTTATCAAATACTAGCTTAAGTTTGATAAGATTATTATATTGAAAATATTTCATTTATTCATATTTACTTGTTTACTATTTTAAAAGCACATTTTCACTTTTACTTGACACATTTAACATATCAAGAAAAGATAATTATTATCCCCCCACCCCATATTTTACCCTTAGTATCAATTACTTATTTTCAAATCATTTTTCAAGATTTAATACCAAACATCAATTAATAAGAATAGTGTGGTAAAATGGTCATGTTAATCGCAATTTTCTTAATAGATATGTCAACTCCAAATATGACAAGTAAAAATGAATGGAGGGAGTAGCTGGTTACTACATTTGTTGTTATTATTATTTTTTGCACCAATGAATTTTCTTAACTAATTATAATTTGACATATTAAACTAGTTAATAATTGTGTTCTTAGTAGGGTTTAAAAAAAGATCAGGTTATGATTTCTAGAGCATATCGGCATAAAATATTGTTTTGTGTTTTATTTTTTGAAAAAATTGAAATATATTTTCAAAAACTATGATCAAAACACATATTGAAATTTCATCCAAATATGATTTTTTCAAAATACTTAAAAATTTATGATCAAACACTAACTAAAAAAACACCTAATTCAAGAAATAGAAATTAGGCCTCAAAGAAACAGAAAATCCAATTACATAGTAATTGCTGAACTAAGCTTATATATTTATATGCTTTCTTTGAAGTCTTAATTAAATCTAGCCCCCATTTTCAATTTGTGACACTACGTACCTCAGCTTTATGTACAGTCATGCCTTGGAACAATTTCTAATTTCTGCCTTTTCTTGAATTGGTTTTTGTTTTAAATTTCATATTAAATCAAACATCGTCACATAAAATAAATCAAAGGATATTTTTATACACAACAATAACATAAGCATGTACTTAAGTAATATTTTATGTATGTGGTATGTCTTCCTATCTAGAATCTAGCTAATAAATGATAAATACAAACAACTAGCTAAGTTATCTTTTGATCGTATCCAATCACATTGTATCTCTGAAAAGTGAAATTTGTTAACTCACAACGAAATAAATATTTTCATAGATTGATAATTATCACAATGCTAAATAATTACATAGCTCGATTGTATCAATTATTTATTTATTTACACAATATGAGCTTATTGATTTTGCCTACATAATATATGAACTCTTTTACCAAGGATTCTTAGCACCAATGATGGCCAGGAAATCTCTTTCGGCATGAATAGCATCGTTAAATTCAACTGTTCTTTTGATGCTCGCAATAGCAATGGGAGCCGCTTCTCTATCTCTATCTCTATTGCCCTCTTGATGCGACTTGACTTTCTCTTCTTGCAATTGTGCTTTCCACAACTCAACCTGCTTCATCTCTTTTTCGTCAAAAGCTTCGCCAAGAATTTGTTGTTGGGATTTGAAGATCACGTCAGCATACCGTATATTCAACATCGTGGCTCGAATGATCTTGTTATCTTTTTCGAATGTATGAACATCATTGATATGATTACAAATCATCGCCATAATCTAGAGATTCAAATGTAACAATGAAAAAAAGTAATTTAATAGTATTTTATTTTGTTACCTAGATAAATGAAGTTATATCTTATATAGCTGAGTGGAGCCAAAAGTATAATAAATTTGATCAAAAGTTCCAAAAGGTAAATAATTTAAGGATGAAATCAAAAGGACAACACTATGGCAACGCCGTTAGTCAAGGCTTATGTCGTCATGCGCCTTCCCTTTTAAAAAGGCAGCTGACCTACTTATTTAATATAGGAAAAAAAGGATAAATATACCCCGAACTATCATAAATGATAGACAAATATCCTTTGTCATACTTTTGAAACATTGGTGTCCATGCTGTCCAAATTTAGGAGCATATATACCCTTATGATAGACGGCGGGACACGTGACATCATCTTAATGACCTACCCAAAATGATTTAATTTTTACCCAAAAATAAAAATATCCTTGACCCGGATAACTTAAACACCTGACCCAAGTTATAACCCACAAGCATCTTGACCCAAATGAGAAAAAAGGGAATGCAACCCTTTCTTCTTTCATTTTTTCCTCACTTCTTCTTCAATGGCTTCTCTCACCAGTGACGTATCTCGTCTACTTCTCATCTTCTGCGCTTTTCATTACATAGTTAGCATTACTTGAAAATTTATCGATTACTATGTCAATTTCCGCCTCTCCTCATCCACAACTGGAGCATCTACAACTTCTCTACCAGGGCGGTGACGACGGTAGTATAGAGGGTTAAGTTGGAGAACATCTAAATCCAAAAAGTTATTTCTTAAAGATGACGACAGTGGAACCTCCAACCTTATCCTTAAGATACTCGACGAGTTTCTAAGCGTCGATGAGGGTTAAGTTGTGTCACACCCCGAGGCTACCCCATTGACGTAACACGAGGCCTAGGATCACGAGTGATCCCAAGATAACCCTGAGTCTGGCATATCATAAGCATAATGAAAATAACTAAGTAAAACATTAACTATACGGAAGCTAAATCAATAAATATATGGTGTGGGGACAAAACCCAAATAGTCTGAATATATAAAACATACGAAGAATTTAGTGATAACTGACAACCACTTAACAACTCAAGCTGAATCTATTACTATGTCTGAAAAGCCTCTAACTGAGTTGAGTTGTTAGGACATGCCCCCAGCTAACTCTAATAAACTGAAAACTGAAAGTAAAGACAAGAATGAAAGCATGTCTATTGTCCTCAGCATATGATGACTCACCACTGAAGTTGCTGAATGCGGATCGAGAATCGATCTAAACGTGATCTGGATGCTGAGTACCTAAACTTACATCATGAAAGGATGTAGCACAAAGTATGCATCAATACTTGGAATGTACTGAGCATGCATGATATATATATTAGGTTGAATAAATATATATGAGCTGAACAAAGCATAAATGAGCAATGACATAATCTGAACAAGAATATAAATATTGAAACATAACTGAAAAGCTACGCTGAATGCAATGACCAAGTACTAATCATGAAGATAGCATGCTGAACTGTATATTGATATAAATGTTGAAAACCTGGTCAAATTCACTAAGAGTCTGACTGTGGGAGCTACTATTAACCGACATAAACCACATGAGCTAAACGTGAAGTCTGATGTATACGCCCTATCGAGAGGACCCAATATACCTTGCCAGGGGTGTAAAAGCATGACTGGCGTGATCACTAAATTTGATGCCCAACAAAAAGGACTTATAATCCTACGCGGGAATGTAGTTCTGGAACTATGAGGGTACGCTGAACCCTAGTCCAACTCGGTGCTAAGTGATTTACTCCGAACTGAATACATATGAAGCTAAAATGCACTAAATACTGACATGCTAACTGAGAATGCAATATTTATATACTGAGAATGTGACATTCAAAATCTGGAGCATAATTTCTTGTTTAACTGACCTAGCAAGTATAATTCATGAACTAAAAGTGTAACATCTCGCAATTTGAAATAACTAGGAAGAAGTTAAGAATTTGAAATAGTCATTTTTGGGAAGAATGAAAATTTGGAATTTTTGTTCAAGTTAGGAAAAAAGTGAGTTTTTGGTCAACTTCAAACGGCCATAACTTCTAGCTCATGATGAGTTAGGAGCACTTCCAGTTATGGTAGAAAATCTCTTGGAATGGTCTTTCCAACTCCACTGAGTTTGTGCGATTCCGAGTTCGTATGAGTAAGATATGCCCTTTGGAAGTTGGGCTATTGAAATAAAAAAAGTTCAATCCGGATTTTTAAGGGTAGTTTGGTCTTTTCCTTGTCCAATTATTTTATTTCATTTTTGGTAATTAAGTTAGGGTCTAAACATAATTAGATCAATTTACGCTTTTACCAAAATATGGTAGGGCTTGGAGAAGAGAGAAAAGAAGAGGAGAAAGGAGAAGAGAAGCAAGATTCGTCAAGATCGTCGAGTTTAGCTTGTGGATTTCATCGGGGGTGATCCCTACAAGGTATGTGAGGTCACTTAGCATTGGGCTAGTTCACCCACGCGTCAAACTGGACTCAATTTCAGCAAAGTATATTGATTTGAAAGTAAATCCCTAGAATTCTTGATAAAATTCATTTAAATCCTTGTGGGTTGTGTTGTTGAAGTTGCTTGGGATTGATTCATGTTTTTAGTTGTGTTTTCGAGTAGAATCTGATGTATATTGAGGGTATAGACGATTCTAAGTGTTTGGGGAAAGAACCAATGGAGTTTAGAGGGTTTAGAGCTGGAAAACGAAGAAGAAATTTCATCGGTCGAAATTTGGCAGTGCCTCCGCGTCGCGGAGCTAGTTCCCAGATTTGGGAAAAGTCATTTCACATCGCGGAGCGGTGACAGACCGTTCTGCCCCAAAATTTATTTTCGAAACCAAAATTTAAATGCTTCTCCACATCGCGGACCCACCATCAGATATTGATTTTTGGTCTTTTCTCATGTTTAACTATCTAAATTCGTTCCTAAGCATCATGAGATCTTTCCTATAACAAATCACAATCCTTGAGTCCATAATTCAATTCAAGGAAAGTTAAGAGTCAAGTTAGAAGTTAAGAAGCAAGTTAAGAGAAGTTCATAAAGTTTTCCAAAAGTCTTTTGCAAACGTTTTAACTTTGTTTTAAGACTTAAGTTTTGAGTTCAGTAAAGAGTAAGTTGAAGTTCATTTCTTCAAAAGTATATGGGGGCTATGTATTCCCAAGGGTTTAAAATGTTTTTGAATTTAAACAAGAAAGGAAACCTCGATTTCCAAGGAGACTTCGGGCTAATTTTCAGAAAAGAGTAATTGTTTTTTAACTGAAGCAAGAGAGGAAACTTTGATTTCCAAGATAGCCTTTGAGCTAAGTTTTTGAGAACTAATCTCAAATCACAGAAAGAAGTATGTTTTAAAACATAAGAGCTAATATTATATTTTTGGGAGTAGTATTGAGCAGCGATATGGGGGAGAGTTCAGACAACTCACAACCCCCATAAACCATGTAGCCACTATGGGTAGAAAAGGGTCATACTTTTTAGATGATTCCTTTAGTGTTTTTTAGCATAGACTAGTGGATCCACTTAGTGAGTTAGATTCTATACCCCCGGCAAGGTATAAGACGGTCCTTGGTAGCGTGAGGTAAAACGTTGTGTCATCACTATAGCTCTTAAGTGATGGTTGTCGGTTAGAGAAACTCCCATAGCAATATTTTGTATTTTTATATACAAACAGAGATCATATTGTATCTTTGCATACATACAACGTTATTATTGTATTTCTAAATACACAGAGTTGACATCATGTTTTAAACAATTTTTCCATATATTGCACTTGTTTTTAAACTGCTTTATATTGAAATGAGTTCAGTTATGTTGAGTTGAGTTGAACCAGGTAAGTTCTTCAGTTCCTTTCAGATTCTTTTCAAGCTTAAGTTGTGTTTAGCATTCCAACTTGCATACTCGTACATTCAATGTACTGATGCCAGTTGGTTGCATCGTCTTATGATGCAGACGCAGGTAACCAGGATCAACATCCAGCGCATCGTTGATCCAGTTGAGCTTCAGAGTTGTTAGTGAGCCTCCTTGCATTCCAAATGATCTTTTTTTTTCCATTACTTCATCATTTTAGTTCATTAGGATGTCGTGGGCTTGTCCCGACATCCATCTTAGTTGTTTTAGAGGCTTCATAGATAGTCAGTCAGATGTTAGTTCATTTGTCATCATTTTGTTATTGGCTTATATTTAGATTTGAGTTGCTATTTTAGCTAAGTTAAATGTTTATTTTTAAAACATTATGAGTTCAGTTTGACATAGTTGAGTTATTTAGCATATGAATCTTTTTCTTAATGCTTAAAGTCTTCCTCTGAGTAAGTAAGCCAGGCCAAAGGTTCGCTTGGGGCCAACAATGGTTCTCGAGTGCCGGCTACGTCTAGGGTGTCGGCTCGGGGTGTGACAAAAAGAGTTTACACAAACTAGAGTTCTGAGTTTTCATACAAGGAATTAAGCAAACTTTTCAAGAAACATGCTATTTCGATTAAGGATACTACAACAGCTAAATCACAACAAATCTTCAAGGTTTTAGAAAATCTAGGTCTAAAAAAGATATGGAGAATCAAATAAATGACTAAATTCTAGGGACCTGGTGGATGAAAGAATCCACTAGTGAAATCTCACATACCTGGTGACGAAATCTACGAAAAAATTGGTAACACCCCGACTTTTCTAAACGTCTAAATTAATTTGTACATTCGTGGAAAGACAAAGAGGGTGAGTAATAAATTAAAAATGATGTGGTTTGTCATATTTTAAGTGTTCAAGGGTTGTATCTCAAGTTTTGAAGTTAAGTAAGTGGCAAAATAAAAGTTGGCAAAAGTTATCGTAAGTTCCTTTTTAAAGATTTCTCTGAAATTAGGGTCAAATGTATTGGATGTTTTCTCCAAATATATAAAGAGTTAGAAGGCATATTACCCATTAAATCGAAGGCCTACAAGTCTAGTTTGCAACACATAAAACCCCGTATCAAATCGGCATTAGAGTAAAAAGTTATGAGGGTTTTACTAGGGACTGCCGAGGCAGAATCTGGGTCGGGTAAAAAATATGGTATGTCGGCTTATTTAACGTTTTAAGCCATGAAAACATTTCATTTCAATTCCAAACCAGAGAGAAAGCTTAAGAAAGGGTTCCTATGGAGTTCTAGCATGATGAAGGTTAGTTTTTGACGATTTTCTACCATTAAACATTGCCCCCGTGCCAAGAAATGTAATCCCTACATGTGACAATCATTTTCCCCGTCTATTAGCTGCGTTTGGAGCTGGTTTTTGAAGATATAAATTTGTAGTTATTGGTGTTTCTTCAAGGTTTAAATTTGATTAACTAAGGTAATCATCTCAAGACTCTTTTATGATTGTTTTTATGAATTTCTACGGACGTTTCGGCAAGTTGGGGCAATATGGTAAACTTGCTGATTTAAGATTAATTATGAACTATTTATAGGTGCGTACCAGCTGTGTATATATAGTGTTTGCGAAGCTTAGGACATAAGGAACAACTTTCGTGAAGGAACTATGGTCTTTCGAGCATTCATTGGAAATGTATGTTAAGGTTATTCCCTTCGTTCGACATGTTTCCTTAGAGGTAGTTAACGTTGGTGATATTGTAGATGTAATTGTTAGTGGTTGGCTGATTGGATGTTTATAAACCCTCATTTTAGCGACTCACGATCTGTTAAGAACGACCCTAAGTTAGGAACGACCCTAAGTTAGGAACGAACCTAAGTTAGGAACGACTTAGAGATTATTGATACATATTGTTTATAGCTAAATTGCTCGCCTTTAGCCTATTCAATTGTTTGTTGTCACCCTTGGGGCTATTGTGGTTAGTTTTTGAGCTATGAACTGCCTATGGGGGCTATGATCTTGTATAATAGGACTATATTATTGCCAAAGAGGGCTATGTGTTGCCCACGGGGCTATATTGAAGCCAAAGAGGGTTATGTGTTGCCTACAGAGCTATTTTGACGCCAAAGAGGGCTATGTGTTGCCCACGGGGCTATATTGATGCCAAAGAGTGTTATGTGTTGCCTATAGGGTTATTTTGATGCCAAAGAAGGCTATGTGTTGCCTACATGGATGTGTTGATGCAAAAGAGGGCTATGTGCAGCCCACAGAGCTATGATGTTGCCTAAGAGGGCTATGTGTTGCCTACAGGGTTATATCGTTGCCAAA
>JAJOOO010079937.1:0-55865 GCA_029582685.1 Solanum piurae
CTTAGTTTTGAGTTAATAACTTCTTTGTATTAAACTCATCAGTTTTCAAATATCTCAGTTATAGTTTATGGGTTTTCCCCATCTTTTCATTTATTTATGATTTAGCTTCCGCATCAGTTTATTATCTTTAGTATGCTCATGATCATGCCAGCAGGGTTAGCTTGGGATCACTTGTGGTCCTAGGTCCCGTGTCCGCGTCTCGGGGCGCGACAAAAATCATTGAAATCACTTTGATTTGGCTCTTTGATTGAAAGGAGAATCAAAGATAAAATCCCCACACCTTTGTTATTAATTTCCTTAGGAATTTGAAGGAGAAATAAGTAGGAACCCATCCCCTAGCTTGAAGCTTCATCAATGTCTTCCATGGAGTTTTAGAGAGAGAATTTATTTGAGAAGAAAGGTTCAATTGGAAGAATGGGGTCTTATTATAGGTCTTGGGTTTTAACCCACTTAAAATACCCTAAAATAGGTATAATAACCGATTATAATAATTCCCCAAAGTACCCAAACTACCCCTCACTTAGTTGGACCTTTTTAAACCAGTCAAACTTGAGTTTTATTTTCGCAGATTTCATCGGGAAACAAGTCCGCGACGCGGAGTTGTTCCTGCAAGTTTCTGGAAATTAAATTTTGAGATAGAAGAGTCTGTGATACGTCTGCGATGCGGACCAAACATTTGGCCCTTGGTGGAGCTAGTCCGCGACGCGGACATGCTCCCTTCATGCACAATCTCAAGCTGCCTTGGCAACTTATTTGGCCAAGGGTTGGGGTCCTCCTCGGGGACCCTTAGGGTGGTCCCGGGGAGTCGTACCCGAACGTTTTGACCCTAAAAACATTTATTAAGACACTAGGGTCACCTCCACTGATTTTAGACTCCAAACAACATACTAGAACACACCAACACGTAAAAGACTAGTTTCCGAATGTCTTGGACGTCTCTTGACGTTTGACTTCCAAATTGTTTAAAACTTACTATAAAGGCTATTCTTCATTATTTTAACAAATTATTAATGCATAAAACCCATGTGAGGCTCTACTTTATCCTATTTCATTTTGAGGAGCATGACAAAAACCACATAATTTAAGGTCTAAACGACGTAGCTTAAGGGTTAAACAAAATAGGAAAAGACCAAAAGACCCCTGAATTAACTACTGTCGGAGTTATCGACGGACGGTACCTACGGGCCATAGGTCAATCTACGGTCCGTAGATTGGAGTCATCTACGGTCCATAGATTGGAGTCGTCGGTCAAGTCTGCCTAATAGGGCTTCACTAAAACGAGCATAACCTTTTACTCGGAGGTCGTATTTTAGTAAACTTGGTGGAGTTGGAAAGAGGATTCAATTATCTATCATACCATAGGTAATGGGACATATAATTCCTTTTGTGGTAAGAGTTATAACCATTTTAAGTTGACCCAATCAATAACTTTCATCTAATTGGCTGTTGACCCTCATCTACGGTCAGACCTACGGACCGTGGATCGAACGACGGTCCGTGCTGGTCGACCATAGTTTGTGTCAGAGGGTGGGAAAAGGATTCTTGATCCACGGACACAAACCACAGACCGTGGTCTGACCTACGGATCGTAGGTCTGTCCGTGGGTCGAGATTTAGCCGATTTTCTAAGCTGGGTTTGGAGAGGGGTTGCAGTGGTGAACCAGAGACCACCAGCACAGGCCGTGGTCTGACCTACGGTCCGTGGCTGGCAACGATGGGTTGCACCTGCAACTTCTCAAAGTATGCATTTTTGGTCTGTTTCGGATACGGGGTGTTACAGGCACTCTGGAACTTTGGGCGAGCTGAAGGTCCAACCAACGAGTCTTCGAGTGGATTTGGCGAGTACCAACTTTTCTTTCCTTCAAGTTTTGCAGCTTTTTCACTCTTTTTTGCCTTGTAATATCCTTTCCATGCTCTTTTGCCTTCATTACTACAAATAAATATTTTAGCATTATTTATGAGCTTAAAAATGCATTGAGGACACTAATTACTTGAATATTAAGCCCTAAATGAGTAAAAATTCCCGGCTCATCATTCATCAAGTCCATAAATTTTTCAGAGCATTACCCAATCCAAATGTTATTACCAAAAACTCATAATTATAATATTGAGTTCGAACAGCCGTCTTAACGATGTCATCATCCTTCACCCTCAATTGATGATAACATGACCAAATATCAATCTTAGAGAAATAACTCACTCCTTGGAGTTGATCAAACAAATCATCTATCCTTGGGAGAGGATACTTATTATTAATGGTAACTTTGTTCAAATGATGGTAATCAATAAACATACGAAGTGAACCATATATCTTATGAAAACCAAAATTAGAGCACCCCATGGAGAGATACTCAGTCGGATGGAACTCTTATCCAACAAGTCTTTCAATTGTTCCTTCAATTCTTTAAGTTCTATTAGAGCCATACGATAAAGAAGAATAGAGATAGGTTACATATCTAGGAAAAGGTCAATACCAAAGTCTATTTTCATTTCGGGAGGAATACCAAGTAGATCATCTAGGAATAATTCCAAAAAATCACTTACAATGGGGACCAATCCAAGAATAGTAGTTTTGTAATCTGTTTCCTTAACCCTAACAAGGTGATATATGCAACCCTTGGAAATCATTTTTCTAGCTTTAAGACAAAAACAAACTAAACCTTAGGCATATAATTTCCTCCTTTCCACTCTAAAACAAGTTCATTTGGAAACCAAAACTTGAACACTCTAGTTCTACAATAAACAGAACCATAACAAGAGTGGAGTCAATCCATACCAAGAGTAATATAAAAATCTATCATATCAAGCACTGCAGGATTGACATTTGTGGCTCTATGGGGTAAGAAGACGGGAAAATTTCTATAGACTCTCTTAGTCATAATAGATTCATCAATAGGAGTAGAGATAGAAAAAGTGTCTAACAACATATCCAAGGAAACGCCAAACCTCATAGCCACATATGGTGTCACAAAAGACAAAGTGGTTTTCGGATCTAGCAAAGCATAATTATCAAGATGAAAAACTTTGAACATATCGGTAACCATATCGGTGGAACCCTCTTGCTCATGTTGTGTTTGAAAAGAATAAAAAATATTTTTCTTTGGAGGACTTGAACCCGAACCACTTGGAGAAGCTTGCCTGCCTTTTCCTCCCGTAGTAGTAAGTGATGAACAATCCTTTATCTTGTGACCACTCTTACCACAACCAAAGCATCCATCTATACCAGCAAAGAATGTACCCTCATGTTTCCTTTCACACCTAGCACAAGTAGACAGTGAAGATACACCATTATTTCCTCTTTGAGGCTTAGGGTTAGACACCCTATCTTTGTTGATCTTTGGAATTAAAAGTATTAGAGGAACTTCTAACAAAGGGCCTTTGTTGGAAGCTAGAACAACCATGTCCCTCGGACCTTGATTGCTAAAAGTCACCATCACCGGTCCTTGACAGTTTGCCTCCCTAAATCTTTCCTAAAATTTATCCTTTTCTATTTGTTGAGCATATATCATTAGGTGAGAAATATACATTTCCTTAATGAGAATGGAAGTACGATATTTCTTAACCACCATTGCAGACATGACACGCGAAAAACATTACTTATCTTTACCCTAGAGTTGGCAACAATAGAATGGGCATATGTGGACAATTGTGTGAATTTCAAAGCATACTCTTTCACACTCATATTTCCTTGACGAAGGTTAATGAATTCAATTACTTTTGCCTCCCTCATCTCAAGGTGAAAGAACCTATCAAGAAAAATAGCCTTAAACTTTTTTCCAATCAATAGGACCCGCATCAACCGTCCGTCCTTCCTTCCATTGATCAAACCAAACTCAAGAAAAACCCTTAAGTTGGTAAGTGTCCACTTCCTCCTTTTTCACCAGCGTCACACCTATGATCATCAAAATCTTATGCACCTCATCAATAAACTTTTAAGGGTCTTCCTTAACCTTAAAACCATGAAAGTCTAAGGGATTCATTCTATTGAAGTCCCTTACTCTAGTTATTGGTGTACCCACATTTTGAATCATATGGACCACAACCTCCCTATTGGCTTGAGCCGTCATAGCTTGAGACAACACTTGAAAAGTTGCTCCCAATTTTGCATTATTCACTTTCTTGATCAAAGGGTCAACCGAATCTTTAGGAGGTTGAAGAGCTTCTTATCCCACATTCACACCCACATTCCTTCTAAAGTATGCTCTTCGAGGGGCCATATCTTAAAAAATATCAGGTAAGGATTAGGAGAGAGACATATAGAGTTACACTTTATAACATTAGAGTATTCTAATAAACATCTTTTAGCCTCTTATTCATATTAAGTGACAGGCTTCACACTCATAAATAAGACTCTACTTGACTTGACTTATGAGGCTTCCTAGGACCTTTCTAAACATTGTTCTCTAAATACGAAGTTTGTCACGACCCAGGGTACAACCTTGGTGTATAGAACCCCAAGAGGCCCTACACAATCCACTTAGCATACATCATATAAGATAATATAGATAAAGATTTCAAATAGATAGTCTTATATTGTTAAAAGACTTTCACAAAAGCGGAAGTATAACATAAGTCTCAATAAGCCATTTATTACATCATAAGGAAAGTGATTTGGACGTAACTAAAACATCACAAATAAAGTCTAAAAACTGAAATGACATAAATCTATAAATGTGTCTCTGTCCTCAGAACATGAGGACTCATAAACCTTGAACGACAAAAGATCAACTAGCAACTAGTGTGAAGGGTAAGAGCATTTGACTCTACATTAGTGAAACAATATTGGCATAAACATTCATTAGTAAATGGAATATACTAAGTATGATTGCAATGCCTAAGAGTTATGACACATGCCAAAAAATAGTTTACATGACATGTAATGACCAAGTTAAATCATTAGATAAAAGGGTTAGAAAACATAAATCATAATCATGTCAATGCAAACTAAAAATCTTTAAATCATTCATGAGATAGTTTAGAAGAACCTTAGTTCCTTATTGTATGAAGTTAACCATGTAGTTGACATAGACGATGTGAGCTATAACATGTATTCTGGTTCATATCCCACACCGATAAGAGATATTCTTACTTGCAAAGGTAAGAACAATGAGTCTGAGCTAAAGTGGATCCACTATCTAATTTCAATCAAATACAATCATCCCATGGTGGAACATAGTTATGGGATAAGGATAATTCTATTAGAAACCCAACCTTTACTAACGGGAGAGCCTCCATCTCAATATCGTCTTGGTTCTGAGCAAAGATCCCATTTAATAGTCATTAATATTATTCATTTTAACATCTATAAAAAGGCGCAACTAAGCAACCAATCCAAGATAACATTCATTTAGAATAGCTCCTTAATATTGATTCAACTTAGGTGAGAAAAACATTCAACCTTACGAATCCTTTTGTGAGAAAACACTTTCATAATCATGATAACATAGTTGATGTTGTACTCTCAAATCATTTATCTAAATTTCATAAAAGCACATGCATATCTTCATAAATTCATCTTTCATAGTTCATAGGATTCTTCATATGATCATAGTCTAAAAATAATGGGATCATGTGAATTTAACTTAGAAACAAATGATTACTTCAATCAATGCATAAAATATTGAAAACAATTGATTGAATCATAATTCAAAGTAACTCATGAAGATCTAATAAAACCTTAACTTTGTATTTAGAATCTAATATTTTAAAATGGAATATAAGGAACCCTATGGAGGAAAGGACTTCATAGGTGAATACTAACATACCTTATATTTCAAAGCCCAATTGGTATGGTGAATATTAGACCTTGGTACTTGCAATCCTAATTTGCTCTTCCTTGAATTTGAAGAAATTTGGAGGGGATGAACTTAGAAGGAATTTAAGGATTTAGGAGAGTGATTTAGAATAGTTAGTTTTAGGTCTAAAGAGAAATATATATATGGCTTAGGATTAGGACCAAAACAACCTAGTTTATGCATTAATCACTTAGTAAAAAGACATAAAATCCCCTGAAGAATAATTTTCAAAGAACTCTATGGAGGAAACGACTTCATAGGTGAATGCTAACATACCTTATATTTCAAAGCGCAATTGGTATGGTGAATCTGAGACCTTGGTGCTTGAAATCCTAATTTGATCTTCCTTGAATTTGAGGGAATTTGGAGGGGATGAACTTAGATGGAATTTAAGGACTAAGGAGAATGATTTAGAATAGTTAGTTTTAGGGATAAAAAGACATATATAGGGCTTAGGATTAGAACCAACACAACCTAGTTTATGCATTAATCACTTAGTAAATAGACTTAAAAGCCCTTTAAGAATAATTTTCAAGGAACCCTATGGAGGAAAGGACTTCATAGGTGAATACTAAAATACCTTATATTTAAAATCCCAATTGGTATGGTGAATCTGAGACCTTGGTGCTTGAAATCCTAATTTTCTCTTCCTTGAATTTGAGGGAATTTGGAGGGGATGAACTTAGAAGGAATTTAAGGATTTAGGGGAATGATTTATAATAGTTAGTTTTAGGGATAAAAATACATATATAGGGCTTAGGATTACGACCAAAACAACCTACTTTATGCATTAATAACTTAGTATAATGACTTAAAAGCCCCTTAAGAGTAATTGTCGACCCCTTTCTTCGGTTTGGACTTACGTTTCATAGGACTTTATATGGACCATATTGGTCAACCATAGATAAGTATAATAACTTTTGAATTTGGACCAATTTTTGACGGAACTTATCTATGTCTCGTTGGTCTTCATATGATTTGTACAAACCAACTTAACCCTCAAAATTTAACTATGTCTGGGAATTACCTACGAGACCAAACTACGACCAGCGGTCCATCCTAGTGAATGATATACCATAAGTTTACCGTATTTTTTATGCATTTCACTTAGAGTTTGAGGGTGTCTTGGGCTGTTTTATTATTAGATATAATGTTTTTATGTAATAATTGTAGTGGGAAGTGATTGACAGAGAGAAGAACTGAAGTGGCAGTAGTAGCAGTTGACAGAGTAAAGTGACGGACCGTAGGTACACTAATGGGCCGTAGATGGTGAGGTGTGGATGTGAGTTCAAGGAAGTCTGACCAACTGTGGAACCACGGAGGCACACTATACCCCGTAGAGTGAATGACGTACCATTCTGTACGACCATCATTTCTGATCAGAAAATTACTTTACAGTACTTGAACCATGGAGGGGTAGGACACAACGTAGGTGACACAGTCGTTTGATAGTCCTTAAATATTTTCTATGTGCTGAACCACAGAGGTGAACCACGGACCGTAGGCTGATCCACGGTCCGTAGGTGATGTCGTCGATCGAAACCCCGTCTGACCCAATTTTCAGTATTTTGTTTTCCTACTTTGTTTAGGATTTAGTTATTATAAATAATAGTTGTTATTTCCATTTTTGGGAGTTATACCCTATGGGATACTTTGTTTTTGTCTTTTGGAATTGTTTTGCAGGGACTTTAATTATGGAAGCTAATTTATGCAATTTGCACTTTTAATTTCAATTCAAGATTTTGGTGTTCATCTATTCTAATTGTAAGTTCATGATTTATTTTAGTAAACCTAATATGAATTGTGAATTATCAATCATGAGTAGTTAAATCCACAACTAGGATTGTGGGAACCATGAGCAATTAACAATGGATGAATAATAACTAAGTAATTCTTGAATAGTTTTTATACATGTATTGTGAATTTTCTGTTTACAAGTGTTTTTAATGTAGGCCAATGCTAGAAATCGCCTTGTTCCTACTTACCTTACCAATGGGGTAATGAATGAGAAAAGGATTAAAAACAAAGATTTAGTGAAGCAATTGTTGTTATCTAATAGTCTGACTTTAATCAGTTAACGTAAGGGTGAATACCCAAGTCAAATGACATGATGACTAATTTGGGGTAAAGGTAAGGGTTAGAAAAGAACACACCCGTAGACTTACAAAGTTGCGAGGTGAAAGTTTCTACTTGGATTACCAATCACTTAGGGATACCTAACTTATCAGCCTTGATGTCAAACACTAGGATATAATTGCTATTATTAGGAATACTGCTTTAAGGGCTTGGGGGGAATGCATATATCCTAGTTTTCATCTTATATCGATACCTCAACTGTGAATCTTGTTTACTTGTTATTGATTAATTCAAACAAACAATATGTTGTTTTATTTACAAAACCCCCCTTTTGTTACTTTTCTCAGAAATACTTTGACTAAATAGAGATAATTGTGAGTTAAGTTTAATTCTAAACCTTATTCCTCATGGGATCGACATTAACTTGACATTTAGGTTCTTTATTTAGCAACGACTGCTTATACTTCTTTCGGGAGGTGTAATTTGGGCGTATCATATTTTGGTGCCCCTGACGGGGAATTCGACTTTTAGATTAAACTAACTACATTGTTGAACTTTAATCAAGTATTTCCCAATTTTACGTTTTTATTTATTTTTGTTTTCTATAGATTTCATTTCTAGTGTCTACCAAGTACACTGAGTCAAGGATTTAATAGAAAGGTATTATGGTTGATAGAGTTAAAGTTGAGGTAATAGAAAAACCTCCACCATCCATATTTGTAAAAGATGTTAGAAGTTTTCTTGGGCATGCTTGTTTCTACCAGAGGTTCATAAATGATTTCTCCAAAAATGCACTCTCATTGTGCAAGCTACTTGAAAAGGAGTGTAAGTTTGATTTCGATGATGCTTGTGTGAGAGCATTTGGAGAGTTGAAAGAAAAGTTAACTTCAACACCTATCATTATTTCACCGGATTGGTGGCAACCATTTGAAGTGATGAGTGATGCAAGTGGGGTGGCTCTTGGAGTAGTCTTAGGACAAAGGCAAGAGAAAATTCCTCATCTGATTTACTATGCCAGCATATCTCTGAATACGGCTCAAAAGAACTATACTATGACTGAGCAGGAACTCCTTGCCGTGGTTTTCACATTCGAGAAAATTAGATACTATTTACTTTGTACTAAAGTCATAGTGCATACTAACCATTATGCATTAAGGTATCTTATGGGTAAGAAGGACGCAAAACCAACATTAATTAGATGGGTGCTCCTACTGCAAGAGCTTTATTTTTAGGTAAAGGTTAGAAAGGAAGTAGAAAATCAGGTTGATGATCACTTGTACAGACTAAAGGACGAATTTATGATCAAGCTAGAAGATGGAATCCAGATGAATGATGCGTTCCATAATGAACATGTATTGACTGCGTCTTATGATCTTATCCCTTGGTTCACACACTTTTCTAACTACTTGGTAAGTGATTTGGTTTCGTCGGATTTATAATTCCACTAAAGGAAAAAGTTCATGTCTGATGTGAAGAAATTCTTTTAGAATGAGCCTGACTTGTTTTGTGTTTTTGTTGTTGGGATTATTCATCGATGTGTGTCCGAAGTTGAGATGATAAGTATACCAGAGGCGGGTCATTCTTCGCCTGTTGGTGGGCACCATAGTAGCATCTGGACTGCCCATAAAATTTTGTAGTGTGGGTATTACTGGCCTACCATCAACCAAGATGCTAATGATTTCGCCAAGTATTATGATCGTTGCCAGCATGAAGGAGGAATTTCGAAAAAGCAAGAACTACCAATGAACCCAATACTGGTGATTGAACTTTTTGATGTTTGGGGTCTTGATTTCATGGGTCCATTTGTGAGTTCGAATGGTATGAAGTACATTCTTCTGGCTGTTGACTATGTATTTAAGTGAGTGGAAGCAGTCGCGCTTTCAAACAATGAGGGAAAGAGTGTCACCGCATTCCTAAAACATAATATCTTCTCCTGATTTTGTACACCAAGGGAAATCATAAGCGATGAAAGTTCTCACTTTTGTAATAAATTGTTCATGGCATTGTGTGAGAAGTATGGTGTTCGCCCAGCGTAGCAACCCCGTATCATCCACAATCGAGTGGGTAAGTTGAAGTGTCAAATCGCGAGATATATCAAATTCTTGAAAAGACCAAAAATGCCAACAAAACTGATTAGTCAAGAAGGCTTGATGATGTTCTATGGGATTATCGCACTACATTCAAAACACCTATAGGTAAGTACCCCTACCAACTTGTAAATGGGATGCCTTGTCATTTGCCTATAGATCTAGAGCATAAAGCTATGTGAGCACTAAAAAAGTTGAATTTGGATTGGGGCACCGCATCAAGTCAAAGAAGGAATGAGGTGAATGAGCTTGATGAGTTTCGCCTAAAAGCATATGATATTGCAACCTTGTACAAAGAGAAGATGAAGAAGTACCATGATCAAAAGATCAAAAAACATGAAATCGCTTCCAATATTCAGGTGTTATTATCTAACTCAAGGTTGCGCTTATTTACTGGAAAACTCCAGTTTAAGTAGACCGGACCATTCATAATAACCCAAGTTTTCCCACATGGAGTAGTTGAACTCGAGAACAGGGATGGAACGAAGTTCAAGGTGAATGGTCAAAGAGTAAAGATCTACTTAGGGAAATCTGAGAGTGTTAATAAGGTGATAGAGGAGTGGGGTCTTGATGAATTATGAGTAATCAAGGTGTCTGCGTCGTGCCGCAATGTTAAATCAAGCACTGCTTGGGAGGGAACCCAAGATGTATAATCTAGCAAACTATAGGAGTTTCTTTTCAATATAGGGAGTTTTTCTTAAATTTGTAGTCTTCTAAATATATGGTTATTAATTTTTAGTTTTACCGTTGGCTAGATAAAGATAGAATAGGTCCGTGTCTAAAAATTGCTCAGAAAATGTAAAAAGGAAATCCTATTGTTTTCTACGTATGTAGAGAAGAAAAGGAAAAATCTGCAGAATCTAAGTTGATGCAGTGGTCTACGGTTCCCATTAACAGTGTCGATTCAGTCATGGACCATCGACGGGGTTTCGTGGTTCAAGATAGTGTTTCAGTTGACCAGACCCGGACCCCATTAAATAAAAACCCTTTAATTTTTTTAAACATCCCCCATTTCCCTTCTTTGACTAACCATTTAAAACCATCTAATTTCCCTAAAATTTTCTATTAAATCCATTCATTACTATTCTACAATCCCCTTATTCCATTTTAGGTCATTCTCCCATTTATCCCCGAAATTCTTCCCATATTTCCTTGCCTTCCATACTTTCTCTCTTCCACAAAATCATTCTAGTTCGTGTCCGGTGTCAAGTTGGAATGGGTCTTACGAAGAAATTGAAACCAACACACTCGTCAACTTTACTTTGCTTATAAGGTAATCGATCTCACCAAAAAATTGATTTTTTTTCATTGCTTAAATTGAAATCAATGAAGTTGTACTTTACCTTAAGTAGGTATTCGCATGACAACTTGGTGTAAACTAGTCCTAAAACAACCCTTGGAATGATGGTATTTGTAGTGTGTTTCTAAATATAACTAAACAAAGTGGAATCGATCTCTACGTGGGTGTCCTGACTTAGGGTTTTCAAAACTTACTTGATTAGATGTGAAATTTGAATGATTGAAACACTAGGAATGACAGACTACTACATAATATGTTGAAATACATGTTTAGACTCAAAATAGTTGTTGATTGTTGTGTCGAATGTGTTGTATGAAAAATGGTATCACAAGTCTGCACAACACTGAAAAACGACCTCAACCCACGAACAGTAGGTCGTGGTCCGTAAATCAATGGCACAAAGAAATTGCTCAAGTTATGAACCATGATATGGACTACAGTCCATCGTTTGATAGACGAACCGTTCTGCATACCTGTGGTTTCCCCATCATAAACTCAATAATGAGACTTCCTGACCTACGGATTTGATCCATAGTCTATCATTTTATCGACCGTCCGTAGGTACCCACCGTAGGTCACCAAAACAACTATTGCCCAGACATCTTAATTTTTTTTGACTAAGTATGAATGGTGTTCTAAGAAAATTTCTTGGGTGTTTTTGTGTTTGTTAAGTACTAACTAGTCTTCTACAAGTACCATGGCACAAAAACAATCTCCCGTGTACTCCAAGAAGGGCAAGTCCAACTTTTTTTGCACCTTCCCGACACCTGCTCAATGATTCTAGTGGGGATGAATATATCTCAGAGACCACAAGAGGCTCCCCCCCGGCCCCCCCCCCCCCGAACCACGCAGAACAGGAACAGGAAGGTCATCACAAAGAGTGACGAGGTTGAGGTCACTGCCCCCTGTCTGAGGAGGGAGCAACACTTGCGGGAGAGTCGCAGTCTGGTTCAAGTTCCAGTTGTACTTTTTCTTCTTCATCTGATGCTACAAGCATGGGGGATGACCAGGACCGACCCATCACGAGAGTTTAGCCAGTGCATTGCGCCACAAAGCTGAATAGGTGTTGTGTTGAGGGGCAGTATCAGATTTATATTGACGGGAAGGCCATGAATGAACACAGAAATGTAGCCCGTCTGATTACTGAGGAGCATTGGGTTTTAACAGGGAGCCTCCATAATATTGATGTTATGCGTAATCAATGACACAACTTCTAGTATGAGTGTCTACGATCGTGCAATAATATAGTAACCTAACCAAGGGTTCGGGTCGTGTCCCAATGGAGCGGTTTTGTAAATTAATAGAAAAATAAAATTTGTTCTAACTAGTCGTAGCTAAAGATATTAACGATTAAAAGCATTGTAAATTAAAGGGGGACACAAAAGTGTCAGTTAACAATGGGAGTTTTGTCACTAGTAAGTAAAAACAACAAAAGAAACAAAGATTTCTAAATAATGAGAGGGGTTTCTTGGGATGTGACTAGAATACAGATTAATATAAATTCTTGGGTACATGCATTCGATAGAAAATTTATAGAATAATAGTGACTAGGCTAAGCTTTACGTGGGAATAAATTCTCTCTCGAGCAACTTACTCTGTTTCAAATGGGTTCCTCTCGGGCTTGCAAAATGAGGGGAAATGAATGAAGTTTAAACTTTCAAACCTTTGGCTTGCAAAAACCGTCCAGTTTTTATCCACTCGGCGATGTTATTCCCAATTGCCGAACTATTCGGCGTACCGCCAAGTAGTCATTGAACTCGCCGAATTTTCCAGTACCTCCACGTTTTGTGGGAGTCAAAACGGTGGTGTCTGTCCGGATCACGGACATGATCGATAGTTTTCCAAAAATTTCCTGTGCGCGCTGAGTTTTACAGACTCCAATGCAAAATGGTGTTTAGTCTAACGCCTGGCTAGTTCTGAATCATCGAACCGTTCGCCGATTCACTGATTAGACCTGTTGCTCGCCAATCTGCAATTTTTGTTCACTCTTCCACACTTTCACCTACGCAATCAACACACCATTATTTTATCAAAAAAAATATAGAAATAACAACAAGGGTTTTGGGTTGCCTCCCACGCAGCGTGATTGAAACTGAATGAGAGGTAACGGTCTACCTAAGGGTAGACACATCTTCTTTCATGCCTTTTAGCATTTTGTCTGACCCTTCAACTTTGTTGAGGATACGCGAGAGCATATCCTAAGACCTACCACCGTTTGAATCCTTTGACTTCTGGAGCTCATGGGGAGGCACGTATCTATCTTTCTCCTCTTCCTTCCAATTTGGATTTTGGTCCCTCCCGGTCCTTCCAATCTTCGTCTCTAGCCCAACCTTGGTTACCACCCTGCCTTGGGTAATTTGAGCGGTAGCCACCGCCATGGTTGGCTATAAAATTTACCTCCTCATTATACAGGGATTCAACCTTCATCTCCTAAGGATTAGCACCCCCGACCCCACAACGTTGACACCACGGGCACCTGCCCCCATGATGTTTCTGGATAAAATATCAAGTTGCGTCATAATTTTGACAATGTTCTAATCTCTTTCATTGACCTTTTCAATCTGCTCCTTGGATAGCTTGAAAGTGAGAGGGGAAACTTGGTCCTCACGAGTATACCATGCTCTATTGATGGTTTTCATACCATCTAAAAGCTGGACTGCTACTGCATATGGTTGTTGCATTAAGCCTCCCGGCGAGAGTTGGTCAGCGACGCCTTTGTTCACCGAGTTTAAGTTCCGGTAGTGGTATTAAAGTGGCACGTTATCAAGAAAACCATGGGTTGGGCATTGGAGCACCAAATTTTTTAACCGAAGCTAGGTTTCATGCAGAAGCTCTCCATCTAGATGTTTAAAGCTGTGGATGTTATCCTGTAGTGACATCATCTTTGAGGGAGGGAAAAATTGCACTTGAAATGCGGTTACCAACTCCTCCCAAGAAGTGATGGATTCACATGGTAGCTCGTCTAGCCACTTGCAAGCCTCTCCCATCACCGAGAAAGGGAATAGCCTCAATCCGACCAACTCTTGAGAGATGTTTTTGAACGAGAATGGTCCATACACATCTACAAAGTTTTGAAGATGCTCGTGAAGATCCTCATAAGCCAGTCCGCTGAAAAGTCCTTTCAATTGCAAGAGTTACAACACGGTACTCGTTATGTGGAACACTGCATTTCCCTCGGCTGGAGGTAAACGGATGGCTCCAACACCTCCCAGGAGATGGGGAGCATTAAATTTGGGCTCTTGCACATCATTGAGATTTTCAATTTCGTCTTGGTGGCCTACCTGGCTACCGTTGCTGCCATTAACACTCATGCTTTCTGAAATATTCACACTGCAAACAAACAAAGAAAAAAATTAGGTAAGTAGACTACACTAAGAAGAACATAAATTCTACTAATCTAAAAATTATCAAATAACACCACCTCCCGGCAACGGCACCATTTTGATGTTATGCGTAATCAACGACACAATTTCCAGTACGAGTGTCTACAATCATGCAATAGTATAGTAACCCAACCAAGGGTTGGGGTCGTGTCCGTAGGGAGCGGTTTTGAGAAATAATAGAAAAATAAAATTTGCTTTTACTAGTCGTAGCTAAAGATATTAATGATTAAAAGCATTGTAAATTAAAGGGGGCCACAAAAGTGTCAGTTAACAATGGGGGTTTTGTCACTAGTAAGTAAAAACAACAAAAGAAACAAAGATTTCTAAATAATGGGAGGGGATTCTTGGGATGTGACCGGAATACATATTAATCAAAATTGTTGGATGCATGCTTTCGATAGAAAATTTATAGAGTAATAGTGACTAGGCAAAGCTTTACCTGGGAATAAATTCTCTCTTGAGCAACTTACCTCGTTTCAAATGGGTTCCTCTCGGATACCTACTTTCCGCATGAAGACCAGCCTATGCCTTACCCTACTCACTCTCTCGAGCTGAGTGTTAGAATATGGGACTAGGGTTCACTCTCTCGAGCTGAACTTCATGTCGACCCACTCCTTAGGCCATCAATCTAGTAGTCTTAGTTTTGCAACTTTTCTCTCTCGAGCTAGTCGAAAATTCATAATTAAACTTGTATTTGCAACTACAAATTTGTTAAATTCATCCACAACTACTAGAAGAAATCACCATTAAACTAAATCTACTCTATCAGCAAGCAAGACCCATCAACAATCTTAAACCATATTCGCTAAATCACACCCCAAGAATTGGGGTTTTTAGACACACATCAAGAGATAGAAATTTATACCTAAATGAGCTTGCATTCAAATGGGTATGAAGATTTAAGTCTTGTTACAGGGAAAAAATGAAGAATCCAAGAAACCCAAGTCTAAATCCTTGGAGATGAAATCCTCTTCTTCTTCAAGTTTTCCAAACCCTCTCAAACTCAGAGCAAAAAATAAAAGGTACTAAAATTTATGTTAATTTGTTCCATACTTTCGAATCTCATCTTAAAATCTAATCTCGCAACGAGTATTTATAGTTTTCAAAAATATGTGCTGCATTGGATTATTTGGCGACATTAGTCGGAATCGCCGATAAACTCGGCGAATCGCCCTTTGGTGCAGTTCGTCGCCGTCTTGTGCTATCCTTCAGCATCGTCGTGCTTTGGGTAATTGGGCGACATGGTACAGCCTCGCGAAACTGTTTTGCGATGCGCCGACTGCATCCTTTTTCCACCGACTTGATCCTTTCCTTTAGGGCTCAACACACTAGAACAAAAGGCGAAGTAAAATCGTTCGGCAACTTGCCAAGTGGACTCGAAGATCCTCAGGCCTTCATTTCTTCATTATTTTCTTCACTTTTTGTTTCTTTTAAAATATATCCCTAAATGAGTCCAATTTGTGGACTCATCAACTATGCCTCCATCCATTCTTTATTCGAGTATCTTAGGTGCGACTGGATGGCTGAAAATTTGAGGAGATATAGCAACGAGATGGTGCGTGCGTTTTATGTCTCGTATGCTGCCACTGTCAATAGTGCCTTGCCACAACGAGCCAAGGCTTTGGATCAGCTGCCTCTCCTGACCACCATGGTGCGGGGCCTCCCCGTTGATATTTTTGAGACCACCATTCGACGTTTTATTTACTGCCCAAAACACACTATACCTATCAATACGGTGGAGTACGATTACCGGATATGGATAGTTCAGGGCCGAGCATTTTGAGACTCCAATTGTCCCGACACAAGGGTACCCCCTAGACGTAACAAGGCACATTGAACCCTGAAAGGCACCATGTAAGCCACTTAGTATACCAGAACATATGGTATTAGAACAATAAGAGTAAAAATGGATTTAAGTCCAAAAATTCTTTATAAAGGAAAACAGAAGTCTATATTTGTCTCAATTATACATATATTACAATAGTTCAAATGAAAAGGGACATATCCCATACAACATAGTCTGAAATTAAACACTAGAAATGAAACTCAAAGTTAATCTCCCGTCCCCGAATCATGAGGACTCACCAATAGACTTCCCGTAGATCACAGTACATCTTGGTGGCTCCCGGATGAATAGAATACTGAGAACTATAAGCCTCCTCTAAAATTTGCTCTCTCAAACCATTAACATTCGGAACACATAATTGACCTTGGTACCTATGTACCCGATCTCCTCCTTGGGTGAAAGCCTCAACAGACTTATTGAGTACAAACTCTTTCAGCTCAAATAATCAAGGATAAAGGCTTTGCTTAGCCTTCACATCCATCACAAAGGACGATTTGGACCCATTATGAACCATGACACCACCCCTGGTCGAATCCACTAGTTTAACACCTAGCCGAGAAAACCTATGAACATCACGAAACCAACTCTTTCTTTCCATCTTCTATATGGGCCACACTACCCATGGACAATCTACCAAGTGCATCCTCTACAACATTAACTTTGTAGGGGTGGTAAAGGACACTCTTGTAATAATCCCTTAAAAGTTCTAACCATTTTCTTTGTTGGAGATTCAAGTCATTTTGACTAAACACATATTGAAGACACTTGTGAGCGGAGAAAACATCCACATGGACTCCATACAAGTAAGGCCTCCATATTTTCAAGGTAAATACCACCGCCGGTAATTCAAGATGATGGGTCAGATAATTCTTCTCATGTACTTTGAGTCGCCTTGAAGCATAGGCAATCACTTTACCGTTTTGCATGAGGACACATCCCAACCGAACTCTACAGGCGTCAAAATATAAAACAAAACCATTTGTACCCTCCGATAAGGTCAACACCAGAGCGGAAGCAAGTCTATCTTTCAACTCTTGGAAGATTTTCTCACAAGCCTCCGACCACTCAAACTTAGCTTTCTTTTGAGTCAAAGTCGTCAACGGAAAAGGAATGGAGGAAAACCCTCAACAAACCTCCTACAGTAGTCGAGTAAACCCAAAAGGCTCCTAATGTCGGAAGGAGTTAAAGGTCTAGGACAACTTTTGACCGCATACATCTTCTTAGGATCTACCTCGGTACCCTTCCTTGACATAATATGACCAAGGAAATATACGGACCTCAACCAAATTTCACACCGTCTAAACTTTGCAAAAATTTGTTGGTCCTTAACAACCTGCAATACAATTCTCAAATGGTCTATATGTTCATTCTCACTCCTTAAATAGATCAAAATATCATTGATAAACACAATCACAAATATATCAAGGTATTGTCTAAACAACATATTCATCAAATCCATAAATGTCGGTGGGATATTCGTCAACCCAAATGACATAACCACAAATTCATTGTGACCATACCGGTTCCTAAAGGCCATCTTTGGAATATCAACCCCTCTCACCCTTAATTGGTGATAACCCAAATGGAGATCAATTTTGGAGAAATAGCTATCCCAGTGAAGTTGATCCAACAAGTCATCAATTCTTGGAAAGGGATATTTATTCTTAACGGTCACTTTGTTCAATTGACGATAATCAATACACATTTTAAAAGATCCATCATTCTTTCTATCAAACAACACCGGAGCACTCCATGGAGAGATACTCTGTCGAATAAAACCTTTATATAGAAAATCCTTTAATTTCTCTTTCCACTCTTTCAACTAGGGCTGAGCCATTCTATAAGGAGAAATGGAGATAGGTTGTGTATCCGGTAAAAGATCAATGTGAAAATCTATTTCCTGCTCAGGAGGAATACCAAGTAAATCATCGGGAAGAACTTCTGGAAACTTATTCACCACCGAAACAGACTCCAGAGAAGAGGTTTCGAACTCAACGTCCATTATCGTAAAAAGATGGTTAATACACCCTTTGGAGATCAGTTTTCTAACTTTAAGACAAGAAACAAATTGACCTCTAGGGATAGAATTTCCACCTTTCCACTCTGAAATAGGCTCGTTTTTTGAATTTGACCACCCGAATCCTACATCTATAGAGGCATAAAATGAATGCAACCAATCCATACCCAAAATCAAATCAAAGTCTACTTTACCAAATCCACCACAGTAACGTTATGGGACAAGGAAATAGGACAACTTCTACAAACTTTCCTTGCCACCACCGAGTCACCAATCTCGGTAGAGACAGAAAAAGATTCTACTAACACTTTGGGGAGTATTTCAAACTTCATGGCCACAAAAGGTGTCACAAAGGACAAAGTAGCACCGGGATCTAACAAGGCATATACATCAATATAAAAGATTTTTAACTTACCCGTCACCACATTCGGGGAGCTCTCTTGGTTATCTTAGGATCGAAGAGCATAAAAGCAATTTTTCTTTTGGGCATTGGAGTTTGAACCCTTGGAAGAGCTTTTTTATCTTTCCTTCACTTAACTTTGAGAATTGGACAATCTCTCATCTTGTGGCCACTCTTTCCACAACCATAGCACCCATCCGAGCCAACGAGGCATTTTCCATCATGTTTTCTACTATTACCTCCTCGAGGTTTAGGGTTGGAAACCCTATCCTTGTCGACCCTTGGAGCACTATAGGATACTTGATTGGAGAACCTTTGTTTGAACCTTTGTCGACCTTATCCATTAGACATAGCATCGGAGGAATTCCCATCACCGGTTCTAGCTCTTTTCACTTTTATTTTCCTTTTCTTGAGTTTTGATTCCTCCATTTGTTGAACATATACCATGAACCTTGATATATCCATGTCATGATAGAGCATTTTCATACGACATTCTTCTTCAACCAAGTCAGACACACCCGTCAAAAGCCTACTCATCTCATCTCTCAGATCTGCCACCATAGATGGAGCATAATTGGATAGTTGGGTGAATTTCAAGGCATAGTTCTTAATGCTCAGGCTACCTTGCTAAGGTTAATGAATTCTTCCACCTTAGCTATCCTGAACTCCCGGGGAAAGAATCTATCAAGAAATGAAGATTTAAACCCTTCCTACTCTATAGGACCTGCTCCTATCGGCTTATTTCTTTTCCATTAAGTATACAAAACTTGACCCACAATCTTCAACTGGTAAGCGGCTAACTCCATTTTCTCTACCGAAGTCACCCCCGTGGCATCAAGTATTTTATAAATCTCCTCCATAAATTCTTGAGTATCCTCTCCCACTTTGGAACCAAGAAACTCGAGAGGGTTCATTCTTGACAAATCCCTCAATCTAGAAGCCGCGGAATTCATATTAGGATTCATATGATTTACAACATCCCTATTGTCTTGAGACGCCAATGCTTGGGCCAACATTTTGGAAGCCTACTTAATCTCCTCATTTGACATAGCCGAAGGATCAATTCGAGTTTGGTTAGCTTGAGGAGCTTGATTGCCCTTAGGAGCTTCTTAATTCACATTCTCCTCTTCCATCCTTCTAGCATTAGCGTTTTGTCTATTCATTTCCTGAAGACACAAGAGAAGGATTAGGAGAGGAACTTTTATAGAGTTAAACTATAAGGCACGACTCAAGAATAAGGAAAGAAGTGACATTTCCTAAACATCTTATAGCCTCTCATTCTAAAACTTGTTCTCTGATACCAAGTTTGTCATGACTCAAAGGTACCCCATAGACGTAACAAGGCAAATAGAACTCGAAAGGCCCCATGTAAGCCACTTAGAATACCATAACATAAAGTATTAAAACAATAAGAGTAAAAACATATTTAAGTCCAAGATGTATTTATAAAGGAAAGCGGAAGTCTAGACTTGTCTCAATTAGCCATCTATTACAATAGTTCAAATGAAAAGGGAGAAAACCCACACAACATAGTCCGAAATAAAACACTAGAAATGAAACTCAAAGTGAATCTCCCATCCTTGAATGATGAGGACTCACCACAATCAAGGAGACTAGTCGTGCCACGACCTGAGAGCACCCCCTAGTCGTAACATGGAGAACTTGACCCCGAAGGGGTCGCATACAAGCCCTTATCATTATCATATCATAAGATCATAGAAAAGTAGGGAGAATTTAAAACTTTCTTTAAAGCATAATACCAAAAACATTTGATAAAAGTGGAAGTCTTTCTAACATCTTTATCTCACACCATCTATGAATAACATGAATAAAAGTCTTGGGATGCATCCCACATAAAGTCTAAAACATAAGAAAAGATATAAATGAAACATAAGGGGTTTGTCCTTGAAGCTATGAGGATTCACCAATCTTCAATCTTCTTGCACTTAGGAACCTAGGCTCCAAGTAACTCAATCTCAGAACACCCTACATTTGATTATAATGTAGGTAAAATAAGAATTTAAGGACACAATTTCTATTAAAATATATATCCCTAAATGAGTCCAATATGTGGACTCATCAACACCCAAACTTAAACTTTTTCTTGTCCTCCAGCAAACTCAAGTTCAGCTGTTCAAAAAAGGTGTCTCAAACAGTGCTACACAAGACCCAATTATGAATTCACACAACAAGGTTCAATTTACTTATGCAAAGATCAAATGTGCACTAAAATATTCAAGTTGTGACTCACCAATATCAAATAGTCTCATGCTCACAATACTTGCTTCAAATGCAAGTTCAAGATCAACTATAGTGTTCAAATGCCCTCACAGAAAGGATGATTCCATATTCACACAATGGTTCATAGTTAAAATCTTCGAAATCAGATTCAACGCTCACTCTCACAAGGAAGAACACAATGCATGCTTTCACCTATAGGTTTGCCCGTATTTTCCGATCAACATTTGTTTCATCTCACTCAAGATAAAAAAGGTCTTTTTTAGGCTTGTAATGGGGCTGAGTGCAAAGGTATGGTCATTTAGGCTCAGTGACTTTCATCCTCATGAAATGTGGTGCTCACAACACTTCCTTTCCTTTCCTTCATCATTCTGTTTAATGCTCATAAGTCATCCCATTAATCACTTTCCATGGATTGTGTGGGACCTCCTTTTATTTTGTACTTTTATTCCATAACTTTCTTTTTCTTTCTCTTTTTTTTTTATATGGAGGGGTTCCATTTTTGGTAAAACCATGGGTAAGAGGAGACTTTCCTTGCATTTCTTGACTTCTCCTTTTTGTTTTACCACACCCCCAACTTAGACTTTTGGCCTAAGTTGGCTATTTAACTAACCACAATTCACGAGGATTATAAGTAGTGGATAAAGAAAAGTTATGGTTTTATCAAGTTTCTTCCAAAGAAAGTTAAGGCTCAAGGGGTGTTCAAAAGAGGTTCACACACTCACTAGGTAGGTCACAAAAAGAGGTATATGTCAAATTGGCTCACACTCTTTGAAGTTGCCTAAGATCATATCAAGAGATAGCATCACTTAATTAACCGGACCAACGGGGTAAATTCTAGGATCTATCATGCATGGTTCAAAGTAAGCTCATCACACAAGGCTCTACACTTTCGCTAGTGTGCAACGGTCATCATAAGAGACTCGATTTGATAAATGGCTAATCACAATGAGATGCAAAGAGTTCACATATTGTCTATGCAACTTCATTTGGCCTCGTCGTAGTTGCACATTCATGTTCGTTCGATTGAGAGAATTATTCCTTGACTTCACCATACCATTTCAAGGTGAGTTTACCACTGCTTATGAGTTGTAAACATATATGAACAGTTGATAAGTTTAAAGATATTAAGGCTATTTTATGTGAACTTTCTATGCAAATTCGAGCATGTTTTTCTCAAACATAATAACATCTTGTAAGTACCTTTTCAAATGTAAGGCGTTTGTGTAAGTGCACACTTTTTATGACTATGATATCTGGGCCAATATGTAAGTGGATTTACGTGACATAATCCTAGCCATATCTTATTTTATGTTAAGTATATAAACTCTAATCTCCCCCCTTTTTTTTGTAATTGGTTTATGAAGCTATCTGTAAGTTTCTGTTGCTAGTCTCATGGTCTAATTATCATGTACATAAATGTGCTCGTATTGAGATGTTAATTCCCCTCGAAGTTCTTCAAGTTTATTTCTCATGAAAAAATTAGTGACTCGGGAATAGTTAATTAGAATTTAGAGCCATCATTAATGCATCTTTTGATTGTTTAGACGCTACTTTCCTTTGTTCCTTCTATTACCAGATTGTTCCTTTGCACTGATTAAATATCGTTGTTTGTAAAGGTCGATGACACGCTGAAACAAAGAGACAACATCCACTCTTCATTAACAATTTCAAGGTCAATTGATAATCTAAGGCTAACTTCAAATTAAAATTGTTATAACGCTGTTCTGAGTCTCTATCATGTCACTAAAACGACAAAAATTACACTGTTAAACCAAATTATAGTTAAAGATTCAATCTTTTCGTTAGTTGAAATGATCCTTGAGCTCAGCCAACTCAAAACTTAGTAAAACATTACAGTTTACAATAAAACAACACCTAAAGATTCAATTTTTCTGTTAGTTGAGTTGATTCTTGAAATCACCGAACTAAAAACTTAGACAAAATTACACCTAACAATAACACTACAGCTAAAGATTCAATGAACTCATCCCACTCAAAATATAGGAAAACATTACATTTTACAATAAAACTATAGCTAAGGATTAAGAATTACTTTTCTCTCTGATTTATGTTCTTGAATTATGTTGTTTCATCATATGCTTAGGCATGGTTTTTTAGAGTTGCGAGTTATCGTTGACAAAATTATGGGTGTTTCTTATTTTTGCGTTTTCGTTGTTAATATTGAATTATGACGAGATTTAGGTGTGCCTGTTGCTTTGTATGTCAAAAAGAGTGGTGGGTTGGCGTTCATCCAAGGTTAGTTAAAGCTATGTGCATGTGGTTTATTGCATTTCCATACAGTAGGAAATTATTTTGATTACCCTTCCATTTTCTTGATTTTTTTGTTGCTATCTACTTAGAATCTAAGTTTATTGAGTCTGAAATCTCTGTCTCGATCATATCCACTATCCCATAGACATAATAAGAAATAAGAAAATTATTTGTTATAGACCCTCGACAAAAAACAGCTCAGATTACTTATAGTATGTGCGCCATTGTTCGTGCTCTAGACAACACCTCTTGCACTAATATTTCTACAACTGTACTAGGCAAAGAAAATGATATAATTGGTTGCTTATCCATTCTTGAAGTACGTATGTCACATCTACATGCTACTGATATTCACTTTTCCGGATAAATGAATTTATTGTGCTGATTGAGTGTAAAGGAGCAAAGATGGAATACAAACAAAATGTGCACGAATAAATTATCTCACTTCCAAAATGGGGTGTATTGACTTCCGTCTTTCTCTGTGTCTTTTAGTTTGTCTATATATTTAGATGATAGCTGATTATGCCACCATAATATCTTTTAAACTCACCTCTACGACAAATGTTAGATCAGTTATCATTCTGGAGAACAACTGTTACATTCTTCAAAAGCTGCTACTGAATCAATAATAAGCTAACAAACAGTTCACACGTAACCCGTACAATCTACAAACTGAACAAACAACAAATTCTTAAAACTTTAGCTTTTCCTATAATGAGTGAATTTTGCAATATGCATTATATCGCATCAACTTATTTGTAAGTTTTGTCTATTTATTTTGTTCTTTCTATTCGGATGCAGAAGGGAAAGTTAAGAATCATATAATTTCTTACAATAGGTACTTGCATACAGTTGGTATCCTTTTCCAAATAGTACATTTGTGTTGTTGCTTGACATTCTGCCCTTCTTTCTTTTTCCTTCTCTTTTCTGGTGTAGTAATTTTGGAGAAGGAATTGTTATTATTAGGGTGTTCCTCCTCCAGTGATACCTCCCCCCACATATGCTGCTCCTCCGCCTCGCAAAAACCAAAGATTTTCTTAAGGGATGGTACATAATCTTTCATTCATTAATTTCTCTTTTACTCTAACTTTCATTTATTGCTTAATTCACACCTATTTATATTTATTGAGAAAAGGTCAAAAGTACTTTCAAACTATTCAAAATAGCTCATATTTATCACTTACAGACATCAACGTTCACCTTGAAAATACAAGTAGTAAAATTTAAGAAACCTCTTTCAGTGGAATATCTCTACTAAGTTTACGAATGATAGAAATTATATAATATTTGAATCAAATTAAAAGGGTATGCCTTTTAGTTTGGGTGCCAATAGTAGCATAGTTTTGTAGTCATCCTTCTTCTTAGGCTCTTGCATATTACAATATATATGTTTTCATGCTGCCTTAATCAGAAAATAGAATCTCACGAACACTCACTATCCCAATAGTACTATGGTTGTGCAACTACTATATATCCTATGAAGAGACTTTCCACTCTTTGCTTTGTAGAGTCGAGGGTTGAAGGTAATGGTTCTCTATTTAGAATCGACCATGTTAGAAGTCTAAAGGAAGAGAGGTACTTCTTCAGATGTTATCAAGCCTTTACTTAAAGTTGTATATTTATTTCAAAAAGGTGGTATGCTTGCGTGTGGCTGCCATGCGCTAGTACCAAATGGTTCAGTAGGGTTTGCTCGGGCCTGAGTTTTGGCATTAGGAGCCAGTTGCGCTCCTCGAGTTTGGGGCGTGACACCATGGGTCGATCTACAGTCCGTAGGTCCCCTTCCTTTGGTCAACACTTAGAACTTTTTAGTAGAGGCTGGAACCTTCACTCTCAGATCAACAATGATGGACATGCAGGATGGACCGTAGGTAGACCTATGGTCCGTGGGTCATCTTCCGTGGCTCCACACTAATGATTTTCATCAGGAACTGGAACTTCAACTCTCTGAACACCTTCGACGGATGTGCAGGACGAACCGTGGGTCGACCAATGGTCTGTGGATTGCTTCGTAGTTCCCACTTGGTCGGACTTTCCTAATGCACCATATACGCCTACCCTGTCACGACCCAAGGCTAGCACCTAGATACGACACGGCGTACTCGACCCCGAAGGGGTCTTATACAGGCCTCATAGCTCATTCATTGCATAGACAATAGAAATAGTACAAAATTAAAACTTTTTACTTAAAACCATACGATTCAAAGCATTCAAAATACTCATTAAAAGCTTTCAAAACACACAGTGGAAGTCTAACTCTCACATGGCCATCTTAGACAAAAGTTTAATAAGATAGGGTCACGACCCTTTACAATCAAAAGAACTAGAGTTGTCTATTACATGAAAAGGAAATAAACTTCAAAAGAGACACTTGCCCTCGATCTATGAGGAAGTAGCACTTTAGCCTTGGAGGAATAGCAATCCAAGCACTTCGATCTAGATAGAAGAAATCACTTGCCAGAACCTACACTTGTAATAAAATAAGAAAAATATGGGTTAGCACAAAAAAATGTACTAAGTATGATGACCATGCAAAAACATGTTTTAAAAGGGAAATTTTTCTTGGAAACCATGCACTATGCCACTTTTTGAAATATCATAAATAATAGCATAAGAGACATATAATACAAGTATAATCATCATGCAAGTCATAATACCACATTTAGACAATATCATCATGTAAACCATTACCTTCAACTCAAGTAACTCTCATGCTATACCTTGTGCAATGCATGAATAGCGTCCCATACCACCATCCACACCAAGGCACCACATTAAGGTCACCAAAAGTGAACTTTCCATTCCTTCTTTTTCACCTTTACACAATATCCATACATAAGAGACATAACATTTCATAAGGCATGACAAGGGAAAATAACTCATAATATAACCCAAGTATAGCATGCATTTCACATTAAGCATTTAAGAGTAAACATTCTTCAATTACTTCCTTTAGAGTACCTTCATACATTAGTCTTTTAGACTTAGCGAGCTCACTATGACCTTATCAAAGCCTACTCGTGCAATGTATTGATGGCATCTGATACTACCACCTACACTTCATAAAACCTCTCAAGAAATCATAATGCACATCTCACATGATGGGAATAAGCATTTAACCGATATAGACCATGCAAGCTAGACATGAAATCCGGTGTCATATAGCCCCACACCGTAAAGAGGTGTTCCACTTGCCTAAGATAGAACAATAACATTAGCTCGGATGAAATCCGCTAGACAATATCCTATGTGGGCACATAGTTATGGGATAGTAAGATGTTCCTTGGAACTCTAACCTAACATTGGGAGAGTTTTCATCTAACCATATCCACTCGGTGCTTATCCTATATTACCATATATTATTTCAATCACATTACATTAGTGTACTATGGAAGAATGTCATTGGCCTATCAACCCAAGTTACATCATTACACAGGGAAGGAATGTTATAAGCCTATCGATCCATGGTACATTCAAGGATACCTCTATAGGCCTCATGAAAAGAATTCCATAAGCCTTTCAATTCATGGTACATTGACTCATTAAGAAAGGAATGCCACTAGCCTACCGATTCTAGTGTCTTCATTACATTAGATCATTTATGAAAAGAATGCCTTAAGCCTATCAATTCATATCCATCAAGTCAAGACACATTCAATACTCATATATGAAGGGAATGCCATAGCCTATCGATTCATATTCATCAAGTCAAGACACATTCATTATAGAAGAACGGATGCCTAAGCCTACCACTTCAAGTTAGAACATTACATCATAGAAATCCTTCACATTCTAGCATAATCCTTCATGAGTGTCAAATTGAGAATTAGCATTTCAATCATCACACAAATACCTTCCATACATGATCACCTTAACTTCATTGAATTCACATTCATATACTTAGTAAGTAAACACCTCCACCTTTCAAGTGGATCAATAGTTGAAGCACAATTCTACTTCAACATGAACTTTTAGTCATAAATTGCCTTCAAGACCATAAATCTCAAATCATCAATACACTAAAAATCTACCATAATTATGGCATAGATAATGATACAATTCAATAACCCAAATCAATTTAGATATATTCCAATCATAAGCTTTCACAATCAACAAACCCACTTCATAAAGGCACAATTTAGGAATTGAGAGAAATCTTGGGTGCATGGAGTATTTTCATCATAAACCATAAATTAAACATAAATACAATCATTATATGACATTATAAACCCTTTGACATCGTTTGAAGAAAGAACCCATGAGATTGAGTAAAACCCTAGGTTTTTCATGAACTTGAAAGCTTCTTTGAAATTGATTCTAGGTGAAAGCTAACCCTAGATGAAGGATCACCATACCTTTACTAAGATTCCCCAAGAAATTTTATGAATAAAACGCCTTGAATCCAAACCCTAGCTCTCACTTCTTCTTCTTCCTTTAGTTAGAGAAAGAAATATTGAGAGGAAGAACTTTGGGGTTTTGATTTGGGTATTTTGAATAATATGGTAGAATAGGTGTTAAAAGACTTAAAACTATATATATTTATAATATATACCATTTAAAACAAACCCCACATAATAAAACATTAAAACAAAATTACCTAAAAACCCCTAATTTGGGAATCCCCGTCAGGGACCAAGTCCACTTCTACGGTCCGTCAAAGGGGACCACTGCCCATGGTCCTCTAGGCAGTGACTCCCTTTCACTTACCAAACGTCATGAGGCCACGGAATATTCACGGTCACTTCTACGGATCGTGGTCAAGACTACTGACCGTGGAGTGGTCCATGAAGTTTGGGCAGTAGCTTGGCCAAAGTGCCTTGCCTACCATGCCACCAAGTGACCTTCACGTCCACTTCTACGAACCGTGGTCAAGACCACTGTCCGTGAAGTGGTCCGTGGTCTTGAGGCAGTGCTTGGCCAAGGTTGGGCAGCCTTTGCCTTTGGCTTGGGCTTTGCCCTCCTTGGCTTGGCACTTGCCCTTGCAATCCTTAACCAAACCTGAAAAGGTCTTTCAACTATGGAGTCTAACACGTATCTTGACGTTAACCCTTACGATTAGTCTCTAGTTCATCCAATCATTTTCAGGGTCGTTATATTATACCCCACTTAGGAACATTCATCCTCGAATAACACTTTAAACACTTTAAGTGATAACGACTGAAGACTAGCAGCCCAACAATCATCATACATCAATATAAATGCATAATCATAGGAGGAAACAACAACTCCACATCAACAAGCTCAATGCATATGCAAGAAAGTAGGAACTACTTCTACAAACTCATTATGAATAAAAACATCAAAAATTCTCATTTCATTAGAGAAACTTCCTTCTCCAACTAACATCATGCTCATTACCACATCATAAGGCAATTTATGCAACTCTTTCCAAGATCACATTTATACATGCTCAGCAAGTCAACTTATGAAACATTTAGGCAACTCATCATAGATACACATCAACATGAGGAAAAAAATCATGAAAGCTCATTTTCTCGTTTAAACATAAATTCCATTAAAATATGCATATCATAAGGAGACCATGGAAACTCATTTTTCACATAAGACTCCAAAACATGAAACAATCTACAAGGAACTCTTGGTCTCAAGCTTGAATAAGAATAGAAGGAAAGAGATAAGGACATCAACACTCTCAACAACCTTACTGTTCAACATACCATCCCCCACTTAGGATAAAACCCAACTAAGGCTAATATGAAAAAAAACATAAGAACTTCAACAAGACATTCATGACCATAAGGAACTATCACTTACCGGTAACTTCATCCGGATTAGATCATTTGCCCTCATTGGCTTGAACTGCATAGAAACGGTTATTCTTTGGAGCATTAGGATCTGGGCCAACATAAGAAGCTTGTTGGCCTCCCTTCCTCTAGCCATAAGGGTAGGACAATTTCTCACTTGGTGATCATGCTTTCCACAAACATAGGACCCACTAGTACCGGCTAGGCACTTCCCATGATGCCTCTTCCCACAAGTGGTGCAAAGAGGTTTAGAAAATGGAGGTCCACCACCTTTCTCCTCATTAACCTTAGGAACACTAGAAGAATCTTTGTTAGGATCTCTCTTCTTGAACCTAGGTTGATCTTGCTCATCGGACCTATCCCTTTTCAACTCCCTACCCTTCCTCTTAAGTTTTGACTCCTTAATAGATTGTGGATACACCATAAGTCTAGAAATGTCCATATCATTATGGAGCATCGACGTACGACACACTTCCTCAACTAGGTCGGATATACCCGTCACATACCTACTCAACTCATCCCTAGGGTTAGACACCAAGGATTGAGCATGGGTAAATTTCAAGGAGTACTCTTCCACACTCATGTTTCCTTGCTTAAGATTGATAAATTCCTCAACCTTACCCTCCTTCTTCTCATGGGGAAAGTACCTACCAATAAATTCTCCCTTAAACTCCTCCCATTCTATAAGACCCACTTTTAAAGTCCTATTATTTTTCCATTGAATGAACCGCAATTGGGCAACCTCCTTCAATTGATATGAAGCCAACTCCGCCTTCTCCCTAGAAGTTACTCCCATAGCATTGACTATCTTATATACTTCATGCAAGAATTCTTGGGGATCCTCTCCCACTCTAGAACCAAGAAATATCGGAGGGTTCATCCTCACTAAGTCTCTGAACCTTGAGGCCATGGTACTCCCATTAGCATTCACCTTAGGCCCCCCATCTAGGTTAGCTTGAGCCATCATGGCTTGAGATAAGGTTAGAAAAGCCAACCTAATCTCTTCTTTGGTCATATCCGGGGTAACCACCGAAACTTGATTCTCTTGAGACACTTGGTCACCTTGGGGAAATTGGTTACCTTGAAGACCTTAGGGAGGAACTCCCTAGTTCACAATGTCCTCTTCCACTCTTCTTGGGTTAGCCCTTGTATTCATATCCTATAAACACAAGATAAGGGTTAGGAAAAGGACATCTATAAAGCTAAACTCTAAGGCACAACTTCAAGAATATGAAAGAACTATAACTTTCTAACGTCCTATAGCCTCTCGCTCATAGATGTGTCGCGACTCACACCGATGAACAAGACTTTACTAGACGTGACTTGTGAGACATCAACCCTAAAAACTATTTCCAAAATCTTGAGCTCTGATACCTGTTTGTCACGACCCAAGTCTAGCTTCTAGATGCGACACATAGTACTTGACCCCGAAGGGGTCCTATACAAGCCTTATAGCTCATTCATTGCATAGACAATAGAAATAGTACAGAATTAAAACTTTTTATTTAAAACCATACAATTCAAAGCATTCAAAATACTCATTAAAATCTTTCAAAAGATAAAGCGGAAGTCTAAGTCTCACATGGCCATCTTAGACAAAAGTTTAACAACATAGGGTCACGACCTTTTACAATCAAAAGAACTAGAATTGTCTATTACATGAAAAGGAAATAAATTTCAAAAGAGACACTTGTCCTCGATCTATGAGGACGTACCACTCTAGCCTTGGAGAAATAGCAATCAAAGCACTTCGATCTAGCTAGAAGCAATCACTTGCCGGAACCTACACTTGTAGTAAAAATAAGAGAAATATGGGTTAGCACACAAAAATGTACTAAGCATGATAACCATGCAAAAACATGCTTCAAAAGTGACATTTTGGTTGGAAACCATGGACGATGCCACTTTTTGAAATATCATAAACAATGGCATAAGAGACATACTATACAAGTATTATCATCATGCAATTCATAATACCACATTTAGACAATATCATCATGTAAAACATTACCTTCACCTTAGACCTTCACCTCAAGTAACCCTCATGCTATACCTTTTGCAATATATGGATAGCGTCCCATACCACCATCCACACCAAGGCACTTATGCTCACCAAAAGTGAACTTGCCATTCCTTATTTTTTACCTTTACACAATATCCATACATAAGAGACATAACATTTCATAAGCCATGACAAGGGAAAATAACTCATAATGTAACCCAAGTATAGCTTGCATTACACACTAAGCATTTAAGAGTCAATATTCTCCATGTACTTCATTTAGAGGACCTTCATACCTTAGTCATTAAGACTTAGAAAAATCACTATGACCCTATCAAAGCCTACTCGTGCAATGTATAGATGGCATCCCATACTACCACCTACACTTCATAGAACCTCTCAAAAAACCATAATGCACATCTCACATGATGGGAATAAGCGTTTAATTGACATAGACTATGGAAGCTAGACATAGATTCCGGTGTCATATAGCCCCACACCGTAAATAGGTGTTCCACTTGCCTAAGGTAGAATGCTAACATTAGCTCGGATGAAATACACTAGACAATATCCTATGTGGGCACATAGTTATGGGATAGGAAGATGTTCCTTGGAACTCTAACCTAACACTGGGAGAGTTTCCTTATAACCATATCTACTAGGTGCTTAGCCTACATTCCCATAGATTATTTCATTCACATTAAATTAGTGTACTAGGGAAGAATGGCATTGGCCTATCAACCCAAGTTACATCACTACACAAGGAAGGAATGCAATAAGCCTATCGATCCATGGTATATTCAAGGATAGCTCTTGAGTCCTCATAAAAAGAATTTCATAAGCCTATTGATTCATGGTACATTCAGTCATTAACAAAGGAATGTTACTAACCTATCGATTCTAGAGTCTTCATTACATTAGATCATTTATGAAAATAACGCCTTAGGCATATCAATTCATATCCATCAAGTCAAGACACATTCAATACTCATATATGAAGCGAATGACATAGCCTATCGATTCATATTCATCAAGTCAAGACACATTCATTATACAAGAAAGGATGCCTAAGCCTACCACTTCAAGTTAGAACATTACATCATAGAAATCCTTCACATTCTAGCATCATCGTTCATGAGTGTCAAATTGAGAATTAACCTTTCAATCTTAACAAAAATACCTTCACTACATGATCACCTTAACTTCATTGAATTCACATTCATATACTTAGTAAGTAAACACCTCCACCTTTCAAGTGGATAAATAGGTCAAGCACAATTCTACTTCAACATGAACATTTGGTCATAACTTGCCTTCAAGGCCATAAATCTCAAATTATCAATACACCAATAATTTACCATAATTAAGGCATAGATAATGATACAATTTAACAACCCAAAGCAATTTAGACATATTCCAATCATAAGCTTTCACAATCAACAAATCCACTCCATAAAGGCACAATTTAAGAATTGAGAGAAATCATGGGTCCATGGAGTATTTTCATCATAAATCATCAATACAATCATTATACGACATTTGAAACCATTTGAAATCATTTGAAGAAAGAACCCATGAGATTGAGTAAAACCCTAAGTTTTTCATGAACTTGAAAACTTTGAAAACTTCTTTGAAATTGACTCTAAGGTGAAAGCTAACCCTAGATGAAGGATCACCATACCTGTACTAATATTCCCCAATAAATGTGATGAAGAAAACGCCTTGAATCCAAACCTTAGCTCTCACTACTTCTTCTTCCTTGAGTTAGAGAGAATTATTGAGAGGAAGAACTTTGGGGTTTTGATTTGGGTGTTTTGAATAATGGAGTAGAATAGGTGTTAAATGACTTAAAACTATATATATTTATGATATAAACCATTTCAAAGAAACCCCACACAATAAAACGTTAAAACGAAATTAACTAAAAACCCCTAATTTGGGCGGCCTCGTCAGGGACCAAATCCACTTCTACGGTCCGTGAAAGGGTACCATGAACCGTGGTGGTGCCCATGGTCCTCTAGGTAGTGACTCCCTTTCACTTGCCAAATTTCATGAGGCCAAGGCATCTTCACGGCCATTTCTACGGACAGTGGTCAAGACCACTGACCGTGGAGTGGCCCGTGAAGTTTAGGTAGTAGATTGGTCAAAGTGCCTAGCCTCCCATGCCACCAAGTGACCTTCACAACCACTTCTACAGACCGTCGTAAAGACCACTATCCATAAAGTGGTCTGTGGTCTTGAGGTAGTGCTTTGCCAAGGTTAGGCAGCCTTGGCCTTTGGCTTGGGCCTTACCCCCATTGGCTTGGCACTTGCCCTTGCAGCCCTTAACCAAACTTAAAAAGGTCTTTGAACTATGGAGTCTAACACGTACCTTGATGTTGACCCTTAAGATTAGGCTCTAGTTCATCCTATCATTTTCAGGGTTGTTATATACCCATCGATGGATAATCACAGGACCTACGGTTCGTAGATCACTCTGTGGGTGGCCACTTTTACAGAATTTCAGTTGTAATCTCACTCAACTGCGTCTAAGCCTATTTCCTACAAACATAAAACATAAAACATTATTTCCATTACAAAATGGACCTAGACACACACAACTCTTAAGTGAAATGCATCAAAATACTGTAAACTAACGGTATATCACATATTCCCTTCGGGTGGCAATATACTAAAAAACATCGAATAGGGGTTAGGAAAGAGACATAACAGATTGAAATCTATCGCACGACTTTAGTGTGATTAGAAAAGTTGAAATTCCTCGACATCTTATAGCTTCTCATTCTTAAATGTGGTGTGCTTCACACTCATTAACAAGACTCTACTCGATGTGGCTTATGAGACAGCCTAGGATCTTTCTAAACCTTGTGCTTTGAATACCATGTTTGTCATGACCTAAAGTAAACCCTAGATGTTACATGGCTTATAAGACCCCGAGAAACCTTACACAACCCACTTAGCATACATTATACAATCTAATAGAAACAAAGAGTTTGAAAGAAGCATTTCAAATAAAAATGTTTGACAAAAAGTAGTGGAAGTCTAGTATAAGTCTCAAATCCATATATTACATCATAGGAGTTATTGGGACATAACCCATACATCACACACAACATTTGTAATGAAAAATGACATAAAAATAATATAAGAGTCTCGGTCCTCAAAACATGAGGACTCACCTATCTTTAATTTCTTTAAGAGCATCACTAGCCAAGAGTATGAGAGGTAGGAGCGTCGGACCCTACATTAGTGAAACAATGTAGGCACAAGTAAGTGTTAGTAAATGTAATATACCAACTATTATAGAAATGCATAAGAGTTATGAAATCATGCTAAAAGGATCTTATATGACATGCAATGACACAACTAAATTATAAAATAACTTGTTAAATACATCTGTCATAACCATGGTCAATGCAAGCTAAGCATCTTTAAAACACATTTGAGATACTTTTAGAAAGTAACCTTAGGTCATTATTATTAGAAGTTTACTTTGAACTGACATAGTCCATGTGAGCTATAACATGGAAACATGTGTCTATCCCACAGTGAAAAGAGATGTCCTCACTAGCCAAGGTAAGAACCATAAACTTGAGCTAATTTGGATCCACTAGCTAATGTTTATCAAGGACTATGGTTGCACATAGTTATGGGACATGGATAAATGTCACTTGTCCACTTGGTGCTAAGAATAACTCCAACGGTTAGTTAAATAGCCAATTTGAAGAATGATTTATAATAGTTAAATTTTTTTCTTAAAAATATATATATGGTCTTGGATTATGATTAAAATGACCTAATTTTGGAATTAATTAATTAGGGAAAATACTAAAAAGCCCTTAAAAATAATTGTCGACCACCATCTACGGACCTTACTAGTCAACTATAGAAACTGATTAGAGACTCGAAATTTGGCCAACAATTTCCGGAACTGTGTACGCCTCGTAGCTCTTTCTAACAACCATACATGCCAACCGTAGAAACCAACTTTAAGCTTTAAAATTTTGCTAAGTCTAGGGTCACCTATGAAACCTATCTACGACTCGTCAAAAGAACGACGAACCGTTCTATTGAACCGTAAAAAGGTTATTGGAACTTTTTTTGAAAAAAATATTTTCCCACTACATACGCTTGCCACCTACGGCCTGTATAAGCTTCTACAGTCTGTAGGTGGGACCCATAGACACAAACACATGCCTGAAACTAAAATTTTCTTTCTTTTCAAAACCAGAAGTGTTACAATTTAGCTCGTGATTAGTACCATTTCCAATCACAATAGGATTGGTATGTCCTCCCCTTATTTCAGATATTGAGTCTTTTTGTTTTCAGACAATTACAGTTTCTTGGGGGTATGTTCCTACAATGCATCTTCTTAGATGCTTTCTGATATAGTAGTTTGAGATTAATGATTTCTTAGATTTATTCCCTTATACATTTGGTGTTTTGAATTTAATAAGCATTTTTGATACATCAGTAGTTATTTATGTAAGACTTAAGTGTTATGTCAAATAACAAGTTAGATTATTATCACTTGTCGCACCTATTTTTGTTGATTAATTAAGTTTTAGTGACCAACTATTATGTCCTGTAATGATTGAATATTATCCGCTTGTTAATGGTAAGCTAAAAGATTTTTGTAACTCTTGAAAAAAATTTGGTCGTGACACTTATTCATTTATCGATTAGATTTGTATCCCTTTATCAAGAAGTAGTGGTTTAAAGTAATTTTATGTATACCAACAAGGTTTTTGAACAACAATAACAACAAAACATACACAAAAAGGAATACACAGATCTTATATGACATGTTTATTCTCAGACCCAAACAAGTGGAAGGAGAGGTCAATATTCCAAAAGAAGCACTTGCAATGTTTTTCATCAATGATATAAATCTCAAAGTTATAGACTGAAGCTTAGAATGAAAAATAGAGCTAAGATTGAATTTAATATCAAGAGCAAACTCGAACTAGTGAAGTGGATAAGGGTCGTCTTTCAAGCTGAAAAATAAATGAAAATAGGAGATTAAAGTATAGAAAGAGAAAATAAACAAAAAGAATTCACATATGAGTAAGTCCGAGTGACAAGATTTTGAGTTATCGAAGTATCGATGCAAATTTACTAACCTATGAGTATGTTCTTTAATAGATACATTTGTGTCTAAGCACACTGTCACTCAGAGAACATGATGAACCATTGTGCAGGCCGACGACTTATGGAATGGAAAATCACACTTCTAGAATTTCAAAGTTGAGCTATAGATAAAGAGGAGACCACCAATCTAGTTTTGTCATAGCCTGAATCTACACATAGTCGATATGCAGTATTTGGAACTAAAAGTAATCTAAGCTAACTATGTGCATATAATATCAAATTATATTATATTAAACTTAATTAGAAGCTATAAACTTAAACAATAAATAAAATAGATATAAAAAATAAGTCTATTACAATTGAATCTTAATGTTTGAGATCTCGTAACTTAATAAAGTGATTTATTGGGACAAGTCCCCTGACAATACAAGATATAAGTTGTAACACCTCGGAATTTGAAAAAATAAGAAAATAAATTTTTGGACCGAGGTTTGGTTTTATGAGTCACATCTACAGACCATAGAAGCTTATTTGGGTCATAAATGGCATCCGTAGGAAGGGGGAAAAAATTCAAAACAAGTCCCTTTACCTTTTGAACGGCTCACCAGGACAGTCTGTCATTCCTTGTACGAGTCATAGATAGGTCCCATAGGTAAGTTTCATACTTAGTGAGATTTTGAGTGTCAAAGTTGATTTTTACAGTTGGTGTCTATGGACCGTTGAACTACTTACAAACCGTAGTAGTGTTCCATCAAGAGATAAGTGAAATTGTTGCCCCAGTACATTGTCTACGGTTGACCAGTACAGACTATAGAAAGTTCTACGATCGTATGTGTAAACTGTAGGTCGAGTCAACAATTATTTTTTAAAAGGCTTTTGGGTCTTTTTACTAATTATTTTAAACAAAAAAATTGTCATTTTACCTTCTACTCTAAGACCTATATAATGTTTTAAGCCCCAATTTACCCACTTTCAATTCGTTCTCCTAATTCCGTAAACTTGACCAGATTCATCCTCCCCAAATCCTCTCAACATAAGGAAGAAGAAGACGAGCTAAGGTTCCATTCAAGTCTTGAATTCTCCATCATTATTTGGATTAAAGGATAAAATGTATGTGAGTATTCACCTATAGATTTGTTTCCTCCATAGGGTCCCCAAGGTTTCCAATCCCTTCCTTCAATTTCAATTGATTCAAGTTAGGGTTTTCAACTCAATCCTTTTGGGTTACATTCAATTGTGATTGATTATTTTTAATTAAGTCTGCCAGATTCGATGTTAATACATGATATTTTTTTGAAATTATGTTGACCCATACCTATTCAACTATGAACCTATGATGAACTCATGTACCTATGAATTATGAACTTATGAAGAAATGCATATTTTGTGAAGTTATTGTAAATGATCAATGTATGCTTTGAAAGGAAGAAATTAATGTTGTTGTGAAAAGTTTTATCACATATTATTATGATTATGATTGTGAAAGGTGTTTCTTACATATGAATTCACATTGGTAAAGGTTTTCTCATCTATGTTGAATTATGTTTGTGGAGCTATTTTATGTTGCAATCTTTAAAGATGTGGGCTTTTAGGAGGAGGCTCAAATAGGGTAGTCTCTAGTAGAAACCACTTTTTCCTAACTACGTGCCCCCGTAGGATTGTCTTAAATGACTTAAATAGTGGGTCCACTTTACAAAATGATGATATGTACTGGTTCCATCTTCTCAGGTAGATTCCCCTTCTTTCGGTATGATGGATATACCAGATTCCCTAATATAACTCTCATGGTCTTATTGTCGGTTAAAGCTAAGATCCGAAAAAATGATTATGTTTTATTCAAGTTTTTCTTATGTCCTTTATGCTAATGTATGTTTCTATGTTTTATGCTATTAATGTCATTTCTTCTCTAAATGCTTTTGAATGTTTCATTATGATCACGCCTACATGTTTTAAGTCATTTATGTTTATGCATATTGTCTCATACTTATTACATTTCATGTACTAATACATACTTGTGCTTACATTATCTCAGGAATGAACGGTCCGACGTTCCTACTTCATAGAGTAGTGACTAGACATCTTTTGGGGTGCTTCAAGTGGATTGGTGAGTCCTCATGTTCGAATGGCCGAGACATTTTATAGTTTATGTCATTCCCAATTTTCGGACTTTTTATGTGATGTATGATTCACATCACAATTACTTTATTATGATGTATTAGTTGGCATTGAGACTTATGTTAGACTTTTGCTTTGTCAATTTTTTTATGTATAAAATGCTTTCTTTAAAGTCTTTATTTTTATTATCTTTTATGATGTATCCCAAGTGGCTTGTCCAGGGGCTCTCGGGGTTCAATATTCCATGTTATACCTTGGGTATACTTTGGGTCATGATATACTTGGTATTTAGAGCACAAGGTTTAAAAAGTTCCTAGGATGTCTCATAAGCAACATCGAGTAGAGTCGTGTTCATGAGTTTGAAAATACATTTATGAGTAGGAAGCTATAAGATATTTAGGAAATTTCACTGATTTCACCATTCTAAAGTCGTGAGATAAAGTGTAACTCTATATTTCTGTTTCCCAATTCTTATCCGATCATTTTCAAGCTATGTCCCCTCGAAGATCATACATGAGTAAAAATTTGAATGAGAAGATCCTCAAGAGGCTCCTCAAGTTCAGGCCAACCCTTCAGCCGAATAATTGACTAATGCAAAGTTTAGAGATTTATTTCATGTGTAGGTCCAAGCCATGACGGTTCAAGATAATAGAGAGGTTGTGGTCCCCGTGAACCCAAATGAGGCTATGGCGGAAACTAGAGTGAGGGAATTCACTAGAATGAATCCCCCAAAGTTTCATGATTCCAAGGTTGAGGAAGATCCTCAAGAGTTTATTGATGAGTCATACAAGGTGTTGATGATCATGGGAGTGACTTTGCTGGAAAAGGCAGAATTGGCCGCTTATCAACTTAAGGGTATTGCTCAAGTGTTATTCAACAAATGTAAGGAAGAGAGGGTTGTTGATGCATGTCATCTTGATTGGGAAAAATTAGGTTGCTTTCCTTGATAGGTTATTTCCCCTTTAGATTAGTGAGGCAAAGGTACTTGAATTCATTAACCTTTTTTCTGGGATATATGAGTGTGAACGATCACTCCTTGAAGTTCACACAATTTTTTAGATATGATTCTACTATGGTTTCTGATTCTAGGGTAAAGATGAGTAAGTTTGTTTTTAGAGTGTCTGAAGCGGTGGTTAAGGAATGTTGTACCACCATGCTCATTAAGGAAATTAAAATTTCCCGTCTAATGATTTATTCTTAGAAAATTTCAATGAAATAACTGTAATAAAGATCTAAGGATGAAAAGAGGGCAAAGACCAGTGATGGTTACTTTTCACTTTCATGGTCTGAGGTACATGGTTGTTCTAGGTTCCAACAAAGGTTTTTCGGTCAAGGTTTCTCAAATGATCCAACTCCTATTTTAATCAAAGATATGGTGTCTAACCCCAAGCCTCAAGGAGGAAATGGTAGTGGAAATGGTTCTTCGGTTCCCACGGGCCAAAAGTGTGGCAAAAGTCATCTGGGGAAATGCTTGATGGGCAGGGATACCTGCATTGCTTGTGATAAAAGTGGTAACCGGTTGAGAAATTGTCCATCTATAACTGACAAGGTAAATTATAGTTTGAAAGCTCCACATAGTAGTTCAGGTTCAAGTGTTCCAAATAAAAACCAATTATATGCACTTCAAACTCGTCATAAGGAAGAGGGTTCTCCCGATATTGTTACTGGTATGCTGAACTTCTTTCATCTGGATGTTTATGATTTGGTTGATCCTAGTCATACCTTGTCTTTTGTAATGCCATATGTGGCTATGAGGTTTGATGTTTTTTCGGATGTGTTGTCAGAACCTTTTTTTTTCTCTACTTCCATTAGTGAATCGATTGTGGCTAAGAGAGTTTATAGAAGTTGTCCCATTTTAATATCTCGTAGAGTCACTCATATTGATGTTGTAGATCTTTATTTGTTAGATTTCGATGTCATTCTTGTTATGTATTCACTCTATTCCTATTATGCCTTTGTAGATTGTACGACCCGAGGCTTTAAGTTTCAATTTTCTAATGAGCCCGTCTTAGAATGGAAATCAGGGAAATTCTATGCCTAAGGGTCAGTTTGTTTGTTGTCTTATGGCTAGAAAAATTATTCTTAAGGGTTGTCATATATCATCTTGTTTGGCAAGAGATACGGACTTCGAAACCCCTACTCTTCAGTTAGTCTCCATTGTGAAAGAGTTTAGGAAGTGTTTCCTGATAATCTATCTCGTGTTCCACCCAGTGTTAATCCCAAAAGAAAAATAGACTTTAGGATTGACATTCTCACTAATACACAACCTCTCTCTATTCCTCCTTACCGAATGGCTCTGGCAGAACTTAAAGAATTGAAAGATCAGTTGAATGATTTGTTTGAAGGGTTTTATCCAATCGAGTGTCTCACTATGGGTTTCTCTAGTTTTGTTTATTCATAAGAAGGATGGTTCATTTAGCATGGGTATTTATTACCATCAATTGAACAAGGTTACCATTAAGAATAAATATCCTCTTTCAAGGACATATGATTTGTTTGATCAACTCCAACGAGCGAGTTACTTATCTAAGATCGACCTACAATCAAGATATCACCAATTGAGGGTAAAGGAAGATGAAATTCCAAAGATGGCTTTTTGGACTCCATATGATCATTATAATGGTATTGAGGTATATCATATAAAGGCAGATGCGGTTAAGAGTTAGCCTAGACATGTATCCCTTTGAGATATTAGAATCTTTTTGGGTATGTATAGTAATTATAGAACCTTTGTGGAAGGGTTTTCTTCGATTTCCTCTCCATTGACGGCTTTGACCCAAAAGAAAGCTACGTTCTTATGGTCGGAAGCATGTTAGAAGATTTTCCAATATTTGAAGAATATACTCACTTTGGCTCCTATCTTGACCTTATCAAAAGAATTCGATGAGTTTGTTGTGTATTGTGATGCTTCAAGAATTGGACTAGGGTTTGTTCTCGTGAAAACCGGGAAAGTTATTGCTTATGCTTCAGGGCAATTGAAAATCCATGAAAAGAAATATCCTACCCATGATTTGGAACTAGTAGTAGTTGTTTTTACCCTAATGATTCAGAGGCATTACTTATATGGTGTTCATGTTGATGTCTTTACAAACCACAATAGCTTCCAATATGTTTACAAGAAAGTATCTAAATCTTCTCTAAAAAAAGATTACGCTATGAGTATTCTCTATCACCTCCGTAAGGCAAATATGGTGGGAGATGCTCTTAGCCAACTATCAATGGATAGTGTTGCTCATGTTGAAGGTTATAAGAAGGAATTTGTTTATAATGTATATAGATTTTCCCTATTAGGTGTTTGGTTAGTTGATTCTAATTAAGGTGGTATTATGATTCAAAATGGTTTAGAATCATCATTTGTGCAGGATGTAAAAGCCAAGCAAGGTCTTGATATGATTTTTGTTGAGTAGAAAGAAGCGGTACTTAAAAAGTCTATTGAGACTTTCTCCCTTAGAAGAGATGGTGTGCTTCAATATCTAGGTCAGTTGTGTGTTCCCAATGTGGATTATTTGAGGGAGACAATCATACCAGAAGCCAATAGTTCTTTGATATTTCATTCACCCAGGATCCACCAAGATGAACAGTGACTTTGAGGAAGTATATTGGTAAAAGGGGATAATGAAGGATATGCAGAATTTATGGCTACCTGCCCTAATTATCACTAAGTGAATATTGAGCATCAAAAGTTGGGAGGTTATTCCTATGATATTAGCATTCCTATTGGGAATGGGAAGATTTAAATATGGACTTTATTGTTGGTTTACTCCACATTAAGTGGCAATATGACTTGATTTGGGTTATAGAAGATCATATAAAGAAATCAGATCACTTCATTCCCATCAAGGGTACTTATTCGGCGGAGGTCTATGCTATGTTGTATTTGAGGGAAATGGTTAGGTTGCATGGAGTAACCCTATCTATGATCTCAGATCGTGGTAGCCAATTCATTTCTCAATTTTGAAAGTTTTTCCAAATGGGTCTTTGTACTTGTGTTAAGCTTACTACGGCCTGTCATCCTTAAACTTATAGACATGCAGATTGTAGTATCCACACTTTGAAAGATATGTTGAGAGATTTGTGATTGACTTCAAGGGTAATTGGAATGATTATTTGCCTTTGATTTTCACTTTCAATAATAGCTACCATATTCAAACATTGGTATAGATTCATTAGATGCTCTTTATAGTAGAAGATGTAGATCTGATGAATGTTGGTTTGTAGTTTGTGGGATTGGTTTGATGTTTGTGGGATTGGTTTGATAGGTCTCATATAAGTACATGAGGCTATGTAAAAAGTTTAGATTATGAGAGAATTGTTGAAAACAATTCAAAGTTGAAAAAATCTGATGTAGATGTTAGAGGAAGAGATCTTCAATTTGATGTAGATGATTGGGTCTATTTTAAAATTTCACCCATGAACGGTGTCATGAGATTTGGTAAAAAGGGAAACTTAGTCCCTATTTTGTGGGCCCATATAATATTTTGAGGTGTATTGATAAGGTTGCTTATGAACTTGATTTTCCTAATGACTTAACATCGATACATATGGTTTTCCATGTCTCTTTGTTGAAGAAATATGTTAGTGATCCAACATTCATTGTGTCAGTGGAGAATCTTTGTATAAGGGAAAGTATTTCTGAAGAAGAAGTCTCGATTGAGATTTTGGAGAGGCAAGTAAAAAAAATTGAGGAATAAGGAAGTTGCAGTCGTAAAGGTCTTATGGAGGAATCAAAAGGTTTAGGGTGCTACTTGGGAGGTCGAGGTCAATATGATGTCTCGTTGTCCCCATCTCTCCCTCTCATCCTATTCTAGCTTGAAGTATTTAGCTCCTCATTCTTCATCCTTTTTGGTTTCATGTGTCTTTGTTGTTCTCATGTTTCCTCATGCATACACATGAAAACATGAATTTTGAGAAAATGAGGTAAATTGATTGATTTCTTCATGATTATGTGCGTTGAGTATGATTTGCATGTTTTCCTTATAAAATGATGTCTTGATTATTTTTTAGCTTGGAGTTGATTTCCCTCCTTGATATATGTTGTTGATGAAGTTGTATTCTTATTGGGTTGTTAGATGTCTTACATATCCTTCTTGTGTTGTCTGGAGTCCCATTCAAGGATGAATATTCCCTAGGGGGAAATATTATAACACCTCACAATTTAGAAAAGAAATAAAATATTTTTTGACTGAAGTTTGAATTTAAGGGTCCCACCTATGGACCGTAGAAATTTTTACGGGTCATAGATAGCATCTGTAGAAAGGGGAAAATAAGTTTTTCAAAACAAGTTCCACTATCCTTTGTACGGCTCACCAAGATGGTTCTTCATTCATTGTACAAGTCGTATATTTATCTCGTAGGTGAGTCCTAGACTAAGTGAAATTTTTAGGGTCAAAATTGGTTTCTAAGGACTGTAGATAGACCTAAGCACCGTAGAAGTGTTCTGTCAAAAGATAGGTGAAATGATGGTCCAGTTTTTGTCTACGGTTCACCAGTACGGACCATAGAAAGTCTTACGGTTCGTAGGTCTCACCTGTAGGTTGAGTCAGCAATATTTTGTAAAGGGCTTTTGGGTCTTTTCCCTATTTGTCTTAAATTAAAATTATATCATTTTACCTTCTAGCCTAATCCCTGCATAATGTTTTAAGAAACAAATTACCCATTTTCATTCTCCTAAATTCCCTAAACTTGACCAAATTCATCCTCTCCAAATTCACTCAACTTAAGGAAGAAGAAAAAGAGCAAAGATTCCATTCAAGTCTTCAATTCTCCATCATTCTTGGGTTTAAAGGATCAAGGTATGTAGGTATTCACCCATGGAGTCCTTTCCTCCATAGGGTCCCCAAGGTTTATGATCCTTTCCTTCAATTTCAATTGATTCAAGTTAGTGTTTTCAATTCAATCTTTATGAGTATCATACAATTGTGATTGGTTATTGTTAATTAACTCTTTTAATGGAAAATTCAATGTTAATAGATGATATTTAGTAGAAATTATGTTTAACCATGCCTATTCAACTATGAACCTATGATAAACTCACGAACCTATGAATTATGAACTTATATCGATATGCATGTTTTTATGAAGTTGTTGTAAATGATCGTGGGAATCTTTTAAAAGAAACAATTAATGTTATTCTGCAGGTTTTGTCACATATTATAATGATCATGACTCTGAAAGGTATTTCTAACATATGAATTCACATTGGGGAAAACATTTCTCATCTATGTTGAATTATTTTTAAGGAGCCATTCTATTTTTTTATATTGAACGATGTGCCTCGATGTTGATCATTTCCTTTCCCATGTTATATTGGTATTTGAGTTTTATCTATTCCGTTCGGACTTAGACTTAGCACCGAGAGGGAATTTAGGTGGCGTCTCAAATAAGGTAGTCTCTAGAAGCAACCTCTAGTCTCTAACCGTGTTCCCCTGTAGGATTGTCTTAAAAGACCTAGCTAGTGGATCCACTTTAGCAAATGATGATATGTATGGATTCGAGGAATATGTCGTATTCCATGATATAGCTCTCATGGCTTTATTTTTGGTTCATGCTAAGATCCCACAAAATGATTCTGTTTTATTCAAGATTTTCTTATGTCCTTTATGTTAATGTATTTGACTATGTTTTTTTTCTTTTCATGCAATTTTTTCTCTTAAAGATCCTAAATGTTTCATTACGATCATTCCTACACATTTTAAGTCATTTATTTTATCATGCCTATCTTTATGAATATTGCCTCATACTTAGTACATTCCATTTTATAATGCATACTTGTGCTTACATTATCTAATGAATATAGGGTCCGACGATCCTACCTCACACACTTATGGCTAGACATTTTTTGGGGGTGTTTCAAGTTTATTGGTTAGTCTTCATGTTCCGAGGACCAAGACATTTCATAGTCTTATGTCATTTCTAGATTTAAAATTTTGTATGTGATGTATGGGTTACATCCTAATCACTTTCTTATGATGTATTAGATTACTTTGAGACTTATGTTAGACATCCACTTTGTGAATTCTTTTAATGCATAAAATGCTTTCTCTAAAGTGTTTATTTCTATTATTTTGTATGTCATGTTACGCCTAGGGTATACTTTGGATCGTGACATAAGTCAGAATTTCTGAATTGTGAATAACAAGTCAATACTTCAGATTGAGAATGATCACTTGTATCTACATCACAGGGAAAATATAGAGCCATAATAAGTATGTGATAAGTTTAGGAATGGTAATGGGTATTTAGAAACAAAACTAAATAGATAAATTCATATCTATCATATGTTGTGATTGGAATTATAATGAATCTTTCAATTAAACCTAAACATCAAATGAGAAACAATGTAGTGAAAGATCATAAATAAACATTTCTCAAGAGAAATTGTATATCTGAGACCGCGCTTAACAAAATCATAATTGAAAGGATGCATATGTGAAAATAATGTTATCTGACATCATATCTATGACTACATCCATGATCATATCTATTTGAACTTCAACAGTATATATGAAATATAATGCCTTAGTGGGAAGATTTTTATATGCGACATACACAATGTGTATTCATGAGGATGAAGAATAAAAGATTTATTGAAGCACCAGACCAATATGATCTATAACATTTAAGAATTCATTTAAAACCATATTTATTATTAACATTAAAGATATTTTTGGGTGTTTGGTAGGAAGAAAAAGTATTTTATAAAACTTTATAAGTAAGTAGAAAAGAATATGAAAAGTTTCTCAATTGATGGAAGTTGATATGCAATGAGACTTCTCTTTTAATCTTCTTCTTTAATTTATATTACCTAAAAAGGTAAATAAGTTAAGGTTACAGATGACTTTATATACTCTCACCCTTTAATATATCTAACCTTGAAAGGTAAATAAGTTAAGGTCATGAAAAATTTCATAAACTAATTAGATAAGGATATGAATGATTTCATAAACTTTTATCCTTTTATTTATCTAATCTAAAAAGGAAAATCAACTATATATATGGATGATTTTAATAACTATTATCCATTAATTTTTCTAACATTAAAAATTTAATCTGATAAAGATATGGATGATTGAATAAACTCTTTTTCTTTCGTTTATCTAACCTAAAAAGGTAAACTAAATAAGGATTTGAATTATTTGAAAAAATATTTTCCAATTATTTATCTAACCTAAAAAGTAAAATAAACTAAGAATAAAGATATTTCCTTTGAGGTACTCCTTTATAATGTATTATACATATTATTTTCCCTTTTTTCCTCTGATTTGCATATAATAAATATTATTATTATGTAAAAGCAGTGTAGACAAAACACTAGCTTTTAATTTATAAATGTGTTACTATTTGTGGTCTTGTGAACTAATATTCTACACTAGCACCCAAAAAGTTATAAAAGCCAAAGTACTGACATAAAAAAGTTCCACTCTCACTTTCTTTCTTCATTTGATTAGTGAAATATTTTCTAGGTTCATACAAATATGACTTCCAACAACAATAAAATGATTTGGAAGCTTTGTAATAAATCATCAAAGCATAATTCTATCCTTGATACATATGGAGTTGATAAGAGAAATGTTGGTGTTTTAGATTTGAGCCTCAATCTGATCAAAATGATGAATTTTTTATTTGTGCAAGCAGGTCCGAGAACCTGGATGAATGAAAAAGTATTGGAAAGATTCCATGGATTCCTGAGATACCATTTCAGAACATTTTGAAAACATGAATAGTACTTGTGGTCATCCAAATATTAAAAAATTGTATTTGCTTAACAATGTTGGGTCATCTAATGGATTAGATTTTTCTGATGATGTAAGCAATCAAGATGGGTTTTTCACTGATGATGAATTAGATAGTCACCCAGTTATGAAACAAATGAATCGTGTGGAGCAAAGAAACTGCTTTTGGTTAAAAATATTTATCAAATGTTTTGACAAATTAACTATTGATATGATTAATGATCCTACGAGACAATGACATTGCCCTGCCTACAAAGATGGTTCAGGTGCGATTAGGTGGTTCATAGGATTTCAGTCAATGTTGTCCCATACAAAAATAGAAGGTGGACCAAGGTATAAATTACACAGAGATCTTGCTCACCTTTTAGAGGAGCATATACGTATGAGGAGTTGTGTATAAGCGGAATACATGTCTTTGAGCTGGATTAAAGTTCATTATATTTTAGTTCTTCTACATGAATAGTCTATCAATATATGTTTTAAACTATAATTTAGTATTTCTCCATGGTAATTCCCATGGGCTCTCAAAATAGGGAAAATTAATTCCTTTGAACATTAGTTTGTTAAATTTCATACTATTTTAATAATTATTGCATTCGTCATGTTCAATTGAACATTCATCTTTATATAGCACCAAGAAGACACAGAGACGAGGGCTTACCATCCATTTAGACTAAGACCTTTAGTAGAATCGTTATATCTCAAACCTATGTGTCATCGTGAGTAATAAAGGATTAATCGTCAGTGTTGGCAGGACAAGTTAGTCCTTTTAAAAGGCATGATGTATGGTTTCCAACTAAATGTCCCTTTTAAAAGCATGTTTTTACATGGTTATCATACTTAGTGCATTCTTGTACTAATACCATTCTTCTTCATCTTTTTACAGCAAGTGTAGGTGTTGGTGACAAAAGGACCTTTCCTAAAAGTGATGAGCTTGGCTTACTATTCCCAAGTTTGGGTGTGTCCTTAAAGATTCAAGGACCTTTATGTTAAAGAGTTTCTTTAAGTTCATTGTATTAGATAGTAGTTTCTTTTGTATGGTAAGGGATGTGTCCCTCTTGTGTTGTAGTCGTGTTTTAGGATGGCTACCCTGAGACGTAATATTCCAATTTTGTATTAAAGGTTTAAATGAGGTGACTTTCTAAGTCTTGTGTTATTTATGAAAAGTTTTAAATTTTTTACTATTTTTCTATGATAATGCTATGACGAATGCTAAGGGGTTGTATAAAACCTCCGAGAGGTCGAATACGCCGGTAACGACTAGGGGGTGCTCTCAGGTCGTTACACGGATATGGAAGCCGAAGAGTCATCCTCATACTGATTCTGAATGTCTGAGGTAGTGAGATGTGTGGAAGATAACCCCTCACTATCGGAGCTCCCCTCCGTAGGTGTCAAATCAATGGGCGCATTGCCCTTACTTTTACCTCCTTTTGGAGGTAGTTTTTTTATCAGAGCCCGGAAGCAGCAACTTTCTCATCTATAATAATACCACGTGCCCGCTTTCGGGGAGGTTAATTTCTTCGTGATACCTTGGGCCTAGCCATGCCTGCAAAACAACGTGAAAAAACATTAGACGAAGTTTCAAAAAAATTGTAAGAAAATAATTGCACGAAGAATCACCGAACTGGTCGACGAGTCGTCGAACCACTTAGGTGATCCAAGTCGGGCTCGTCGAAAGTTCTTCAACCAAAATGTTCAAAAATCAATATTGGTCGGTGATGAGTCCGAGATTTGGACTATTTTAGGGCTTTGTTTTAATAGTTTTAGTGTCCTCAAATGCTTAATTGATGCTATAAACTGATGTTAAAGCCTTGATTTTTAGGTACGTTGATTAAGGAGGAAAGTAAGGGCACTAAAAGGAAAAGGGGAACAAGAAAAGCTCAAGAAGTGGAGAAAGGCAAGCTTGGTGATCGCAACAACCACTCGGTGACTCGCCGAGTGGCTTTTCAGTCTGCGTAAAGTTCCAGTGTGCCAGCTTTGAGGGAAGAAACCAAGTTGGCCATAGAAAAACGATAGTTGGTGAATCACCAATCAGTTCTACGATGTGCTGAGAGCCAATGCATAAAGGAGATAGAATAGAGCAAAGGGAGGTTTGCTGAACCACTCGGCGAACCCAACTTACCTCGCCTAATGGTCCTTCGTGGCTAGTTTTTGGCGACTATAAATAGGATTTTGAACTATAAATTAAAGAGTTTGCTACCATTTAGAAAAATTTTCTTTGATATCTAAGAGTTTTTTGTAGACTTAACGGCTTTTTGAGAGTCAATTCGGAGATTTTGCAAGTGGGTTATTAATTTTCTACAATTTGGAGAAATATAAAGGCTTGAATACTCTTACCTAGTTTATGGCTAATCAATTCGGTAACCATTTTTACCTGTTTATGATGCTTGCCTAAAACCCCAATTCTCGGGGTGTGATTATGTAATTATGGGTTGAATCAGCTTATGGGTATTGTTAATTACTAGTTTAAATGCTATATTGAAGTGGGTTTAATCATTAACTGAGGTTTAATTTAAGAGTTGTAGTTGTAAATGCAGTTCTATTTTTGTGTTCTTAGTTTGCTCGAGGGAGAGGTTTTGGAACTAAGGTTTTTGATTAGTGGTTTGTATGTATTGGGTTGATATGGGTTCAGCTCAAGAGAGTGAATCCTAAACCCAATCCTACCCATCTAGCTCGAGAGAGTGGATGACTTGAGGTGTGGGTTGTTCTTAATTTCTATGCTTGTTGATGTTTAAAAGAAATCACCTAATTTGGGTAGTTGTTCTAGAGAAAGCTATCTCCCATATATTCTAGCCTACCCATTGATATTTAGTTGTTTACTAGGAATTACAATTACCTATTTAGCAGAATTTGCCTAAAATCAATCACATCCCTAGAATTCCTCTTCGTATTATTATTTCAGTTTTGTGTGACTGCTTCGTAGTTGATAATGGCAAATGAAAATCCCCCATCTGACATTCGTGTCGCCTCTTTTAATTTGTTTCATGTTTTTTTTCGATAATATATATGCCTATATCTAGTTAGATCACATTTGTACTTCTTAATTGAATTTTAACACGTACCGCTTCCTGTAGGTTCGACCCCAACTTATTTGTTTGGTTTTATACTGCTTAACGATCGTTTGCATCAAGAATTTGATGAGGTGTATTTGACACGTTAATAAAATATGGTTCCCCTACCGGGGAGTGGTGTTGTTTAAAATTCTTGTAGTGAAGTTAAATTGTGATTTTTTTGTTGTAGTTTAATCTAGTTACTTTAGTTTTGGGTTTTGGGTTTAGTGTTGGTTGTGCTGAACAGAAGAAGAGATGAGGGTAAACGGGAGTAATAGTAGCCAAGTGGGCCACAAAGAGGATGTTGGAAACCTCAATGATGTAAACGACCCAAATATGAATGACCCAATTCCATTTGGTGGTGTGGTTGCAATACATCTACATCCAACTGAAGGAAACACTGTTTTTTCACATCACTAGCACAATTCTTCAACTCCTATAATTGAAAGGTTTATTTGGGGGGCTGGCTCATGAGGAACCCCATGAGCATATTCGAGACTTCGTGGACGTTTGTGATTAGTTCTCATTTAAGAACATATCCCAAGAATAAGTCTGTCTCAGGTTTTTCCCATTGGCTTTATGGGTGAAGCTATCAAATGGTTATCTGAGTTACCAAGAGACTCCATCACCTCTTGGGATGAGCTGATGACAGTATTCCAAGTGAGATTATTCCCCCCATTGAAGATGATGATAATTAGAGATAACATCCAAGGTTTTAAATGCTTGAAAGGTGAGCCAATCCACGAGACGTGGCTGAGGTTTAAGAAGTTGGTGCTTGTCACTAGGAGTATACCCTAGATGTAACACGGCGTACCTGACCCCGAAGGGGTCTCATACAAGCCCTTTGCATATCATGAACATAAGATAATAGAAAAGTATGGAAAATTTAAAACTTTTTTCATACAATCAGAATCTTTTATAAAAGCCAGCGGAATTCCTTCTACACTTTGTTCTAAACCTTCTAATACAACTTTTGAATAAACTCTTGGGACGTAGCCCATACAATAGTCTCTAAACATGAAATAAAAGACATAAAGGAAAATTGTGGCCTTGTCCTTTAAGCTATAAGGACTCACCAAATCTTCAACTCCTTGATCCTTAGAAACCCATCTCCAAGAATAGAACTCAAGTCTCTAAGACCTACATTTGATTAGAATGTAGGAAAAGTATGTATTACTACAAAATATACTAAATATGTTAGATAACATAACATCATAAGAGCATAAGATAAGGGTTAGTCAACATAAAACATAATCCACAATTATATGAAAATACTTTATGAAACATCAACTGTAAGCATAAGAGACAATATCATGATCACAAGTAAAACCTCCAATATAAGCATCATATAAGCACTATTCAACTCTTAGTCATTTATACTATAATCAAGTAACCCAAAAGCCTTCTGCATTGACATCCCATAATACCATCCAAGCTAAGTATCCCTTTTTGGTAATCTTACACATAGTCTATATACATGGTCAAGTCTTAGGCTTTCCTATCATAAGGTCACTATACTCCTAAGTATCCTAAAGGCACATTTGTGCAATGCATGAGAGGCACCCCATAATACCATTCACACTAAGCATATCCTTGAAGTCATCACAGTCATACTTACCCTTATTTGGTCTCATTATTAGCTTACTTCATATAGACAAGGGAACTATCACCTTTAGTCAATCATATAATGGAAGGCAACTATAGCAATAATCCATCAAAGCACACATTATAAGCACAAACCATAAGAATATTCATTTCATAGGTCATCCTAACCTAAAAGGAACATACCATGGATACCTTTGAAGCATGCTTATGCAATGCATGAATAAGATCCCATACTCCCATCCATATTGAGTAAAGATTCTTAAGTAACCATAGTTCATTATTCACATTCTCTTTTGGGAAATAGCCTTAACCTACATAGACCATGTGAGCTTCACATAGAATCCGGTGTCTACTCCACACCGTAAAGGGGTTGTTTTACTTGCCGAGGGTAGAACTATATTCTTAGCTTAGGTGAATCCAATAGATAAGTAACCTATGGGGGCACGTAGTTTATGGGATAAGGGGATTGCTTCTTGATGTGAGGTCAAAATACATATTTTTAATCATTATTTGCCTCATATTTACGATTTATATTTGTCCATTTTGAGCATAAATTTTATGGATTGTCCTAAATTGTATATTTTATTTGTAGGGTTAAAATTGTGAAAAAATGAGGAAGTTTGGAGCTAAAACGAAATTAAAGATGGAAGGTTGAAGAAGGAAATCAAGCAGACAACTTAATGAATTAAATTGAATAAATAATATATTTATATATATATGGGAATGACGGCTGCAATTGAGGAATTTCAATTTTGATGGTTGCTGCTGCCACGTGGCAGCAAGTGAATAGTGAAGAAACATGTTGAGGCGGCAGCACAACGATTCACGCGGCGGAAAAATAAAAGGAATCCAATTCCTTTTGGTTTTGGATTTCTAATTTAATTTGGACTCAATTATTTTATTTAGGGTTTCTATATCTATAAATAGGGCATGGAAAGTTATTTTTGAGGGGAGCCAAGAATCAAGATACAAGACACAATATAAATTTTCTTCTAGCTTAGGAACTTTGGAAGAGCCGCCGTGAAGGCCAGAGAATTGTGGTTTATTCTTTCTTCTACTTTACTAATTATTTGTATTCGTGATTTATAACTTTTTATGATTAACACAAACATATTTATTTTAATAAATTTTGATTGTGTTCTTGAGACAATGAGTAGCTAACTTTCATAACTAGGGTTGTAGGAACCATGAGCGATCAACAAAGTATGAATAGTAAATAAACAATTCTTGAATAGTGTTTTGCATGCATTGATAATTCTTTTGTTTAGAAGTTCTTTTAGCGGTTGCAAACGTTAGAACTCGTCTTGTTGCTACTTGCCGGACCAAGAAGGTAATCAACAAGAAAAGAATTATCAACATAGATTTAGTGTGATATTATCTAATAGGGTAGTGTCGATTGGTGCGAAGTAATAACTAAGCCAAGAATCGATTATGATGTCTAATATGAGGTAAAGGTAAGGGTTAGTATATTATACACACGTAGCCGGACCACGGTGCGGGGTGAAATTCTCTAGATGCCGGACCAAGGATTTAGAGATACCTAACTTATCACTTTGCTTGTAATACACTAGAAAAAGATTACTATTATTAGGATTACCGCGTTATAAGCTTATGGGGAACACATTCCTAGTTACTTTTAATAATCTAAATATAAATAAATACTTAGTTTAAAGCTATATTTTTATTGTTTTTATTTTATTTCAATTTAAATCCCCCCATTTTTATATAACGACTATTGAGTTAAATATTTTCTATTGACAATATTCTTCCAAATTCTCTGTGGGATGGACCCCGACTCATAGTTGAGTAAATATATTGCATACGATCGTTTATATTTCTTTTCATGGAGAAATGAATTCCTAGTTTTTACTGTTTTATTGAGTCTTTTTTTTAGGATGGGTTCCTTGGCTTTTATTTTCGGTACTTTTCCTGAGGATAGTCCCTTTGAACCGAGTGTCTTTTATTTATTTATTGAGGAATAAATTTAATTTTTATTTTATTTTTTATTTTTTCGGAGAGAAAAGAAAAAGACCCTTTTGAGTTATGTGATACTTACTATTTGGGCCTAATTTTTGAGTAGTACTTTCTTGTGAAAGCTTGCTAAAATAAAAAATAAAAAATGCAAAATCTTTGACATCTAAGCTTATGGTTGTGACTTTGTATATAACTTATTTTATTTTGTAGTTTGTTATGATCTTGTCTCTATTAGAAGTGGAATTGATCCATCTTGATTGATACTTGTGCCATGTGTGGTGAGATTTTGTTTATTCCATGTTTTGCAGCTTAGTCTAGAACTTTCCCTGCATGTTATTGAAGCGAAATAAAAAGTGTTGCTTTGTTTAGGATATGATAATAAGCTTTCTTTGATTTATCTAGTAAATTTTAGCCTTTTCATATATTTTATCACTAGTTAGCCCTTTTGAGCCTGTAGCCTTTTGTTGGTAGCCATATTTTACCCTTGACTATTTTGTTGAATCCCTAGTTTTTGCACCTTGCTTCCTTGAGCATTATAGCATAGACTTATTCTAATTATCAATTCTGAGAAAAAAGAATGGTTGAGTGAAAAGGTAAATGATAGCTACAAAGTATTTAAAAGCTCTCTTTGAAAGAATGTGACATGAAAAAATAAAATAAAGGTTACCTTGATGATGGCCCTGGTCCTTCCAAGGACATCGTGCACCTTAACGCATGTAAAATACGTAAGTTGAGGGTGGCTATTATGAAGGAAAACTTCTTTTTTTTTTAAATGATGAAACATTCTTGAGATGATGAGAATTACTTGTGAAATAATTGTTGAAGAGAGGGCTGAAAATAAACAGAAGAAAATTATGGGTTATGAAGTCTAAAATTGCAAAGTGCTTAAGGAAGTGTAAGTCACTATTATATAGTTTTCCTACCTGTCCCCTAGCCTACATTACAACCCATTAAAGTCCTATTTTGATTCTATTCAAGCATGCTTAATTAGTGAAGATGTACATAATGGGCAAGCCTATGGTTCTTTGTGCATACATGTGAATTTATTTGGGAGTGTGAGAGTTGTTCTTGATATGAATTCTTTAATTTATATTCAATCTTTTGAATTGAGTGTATGAACTATTTCTTTTTGTGAGGGTACTTGTTTCATGATAGATAGGTGATTTTATTAACTTTCTTTGATGAGAGTAGGTGAGCAAGCTTAAATTTGATGAGTTCAAAGTCCTTCCTTGAGGTTAAGAGGTTAGAAGTTTGTTGTTTATTTGGATGTCTTGCATAATGATTGAAAAATCTACGTGATGTTCTAAAATTTTTATATGGCCTAACAGTTTGTATTAACCAAATTGATGGCATTACTAGTATAGATTTTTTTGAGATGAGTTTTAATGTTTGCTCGAGGACGAACAAAAGTTTAAGTGTGGGGTGTTGATGTGAGGTCAAAATACATATTTTTAATCATTATTTGCCTCATATTTATTATTTATATTTGTCCATTTGGAGCATAAATATTATGGATTGTCCTAAATTGTGTATTTTATTTGTAGGATTAAAATTGTGGAAAAATGAGGAAGTTTGGAGCTAAAACGAAATTAAAGATGGAAGGTTGAAGAAGAAATCAAGCAGACAGCTTAATGGATTAAATTGAATAAAATAATATATTTATATATATATGGGAATGACGGCTGCAATTGAGGAATTTCAATTTAGATGGTTGCTGCTACCACGTGGCAGCAAGTGAATAGTGAACAAACATGTTGAGGCGGCAGCACCATGGTTCACGCGGCGGAAAAAATAAAAGGAATCCAATTCCTTTTGGTTTTGGATTCCTAATTTAATTTGGACTCAATTATTTTATTTAGGGTTTCTATATCTATAAATAGGGCATGAAAAGTTATTTTTGAGGGGAGCCAAGAATCAAGATACAAGACACAATATAAATTTTCTTCTAGCTTAGGAACTTTGGAAGAGCCACCGTGGAGGCCGGAGAATTGTGGTTTATTCTTTCTTCTCCTTTATTATTTATTTGTATTCGTGATTTATAAAAGATAGTTTAGCTATTGTTCTTAACTTTTTATGATTAACACAAACATATTTATTTTAATAAATTTTGATTGTGTTC
>JAJOOO010079938.1:0-18925 GCA_029582685.1 Solanum piurae
TGAGTGGGTATACTTAAAGCTTCAGCCTTATAGGCAGGTATCTGTGAGTGCCAGACCTTTCAACAAATTAGCTGCGAGGTACTTTGGGCCCTATCCTGTGGAAGCTAAGGTTGGTGCAGTGGCCTACAAGTTGCTTATGCCTGCTGATGTTAGGATACACCCTACATTTCATGTTTCTCAGTTGAAGAGGTGTGTTGAGGTCCCTACAATTCTCAATCATCCTCCTGTGTTTCACCTTTCAAGTCCTTATTGTCCTTTGCCGGAGCTTATTCTTGAAAGGAGGTTGGTGAAAAGAGGAAACAAAGCTGTCTGTCAGGTTCTTGTGAAGTGGACTGATATTGACGCCTCTCAAGCTACTTGGGAGTATCTTACTGAGCTTCAACATCGATTTCCTTCTTTCCACACTTGAGGTCAAGTGTGATCTTCAACAAGGGGTATTGATACAAGACTGACGAACAGATTACTGAGCTGGCAAGTTGGTTAAAACTATCATTCAGATAGTTAGTTATATTGTTAAACCAGTTAGTTACACAGCTCCCGCCTAATGGAATAGTACAGAATTATGTTGTAATAGCATATAAGGATCTCAAGTGTAATAGTATCATTCATTGATTGACATAATAAGAATTCTCTTCTCTTTTCTACTATTTTTCTCTCAAAGCTAAACACTCGGAACTCCCCTGTTTTAGCCATCCTCTTCTTCGAACTACTGTTCCTAAATTAATAATATCCATCCGATTACCGATTTCCATTGTTTGTGCATCAATTGGTATCCCCTTCAACAGTGAGATGAAAAACAGACTTAAGGGCCCATTCCCAATTTCAAAATCCAAAACTTCTTTACCCATTAAAGGGATGCAACCTTTTCTAAGATTTTCGCCCCATTCCAAAAGAGGAAAGGGTGAGATGGACGCTCTTGATCGACTTCCTTGTACCTGCTACTCGACGTGGCTCGATCTCCTGGCTGCAAGGACGAATATCGCAGGTGAACGTTCCTGCTGGAACAGTACTATCGTACTGGGTGGAGAAGACTCGTAGACGTCGTTCTACTTTCCGCGTATTTGTGAACTTTGGAGGAGAAAATTGTTGATGCCATCTTCACGACGTGTCCTCTCCATGAACTCGCTGATGTTCATCCTCGCGTGAGGAGCGTACAGGCGTTGTTTGGAATTGTGTTGACGTCTCTGAGCTGCTGCGTTGGTGCTGTCGTCAATTGTTGGGGCATTGTTCTTTGTATTGTATCGGTGGGTTGGGTTTGGGAATAATAAGTTGGGTCGGCTGGGAATTTGGATTAAAGTATGGGCTGGGAGATTTGCTGGAAAATAAAAGGGAGTTGGGTCTAAGGGGTTGAAAGGATGTGTTGTTGGAAAGGCCCAACTTTGGTCCTTTAAGATTGGTCAAGGGTGAAAACAAATTAAATTGGTGAGAAATAAATTAAGCTTCAGCCACATGATTTAAATTATAGCCAATCGGAAATTAAAGATGTAGCCAAATTGAATTAGTTGAGATAAGTTCAGCTAGCAATTTAAATAAGACAAATTAATATAATTAATTTTATGAGCTCTTTAATCTTAATGAAATAAAATAATTAACTTAACTATAAACTAATCGATTTACCTATAAACTCATTAATTCAAAATTGAAACCATAGTTCAAACTAGAATTAGATAACTAAAATATTTATTTAAACCAAGTAAAAAATCTTTTGATATGATTTTCCAACATTTATAAAATATACTAATTACGTATATAATTATATGAAATATATTTATTATTCGAAATACTATAAAAATCGATTGAAAATACTTAAAATAACCTTGAAACTATTTGAATTTTGTAAAGCTAATTATTCTAAATCGTTTGAAAATTAAGCGGCTCAAAACCTAATTATTATCGGGGAGGATCAAAATTAGGTGTCAACAGGTCTAATAAAATTTATTCATTTAAAAGCCCAAAGCGAACACTTTGTCATTTAAAGCCCAAATGAATCGCAGAGTCGGAAGTTAGACTTGCCATATATGGGTTTTCAACCTTTTTTGGGGAAAAAGTTCATCCAAGGTAGCTTGGAGGTAGGCACGATCCCAACATGTATACTGTATATATATAAAAAATGAGCAAGGAGAAGGACATAAATCAAAGCATCCTAGAAACAAAGAAGAATGTAACATAAGCGTTTTTCCACTTATGTTTCCTTTCACAATTAATAAATAGTTATTATCATGGAGTTCTAAATTTTTACAAGTGAAACTATATGATATTGCTATAAAATTTCACTTTTTATATTTAAAATTTTATTAGCATGATTATTTCTTAATTCAAAACTGAAAAGTGGTTAATCCGAGTTATTACTACTTTCTTTTCCAAGGAATGCTAGTGAATTATGAAAAGTAATGAGAGTGGAAAGAAACAATTTCCCCAAAAAAAAATGAATAGAGAAACTCTTGTGCAAAAGTCTATGATTAACTTGTTAATTCTGTATAGGAACTGACATGTTTTAAAATGGAGTTCATCACTCTCAGAGAATTTGTATAACTAATATATATAATGTAATACACTAGTTAGTATGCTTGTAGATTTAGTCAAGAAATGAACACATCTTGACATTAGATACAATATCTTTCGTTTATAATAATAGCATTATTGAAGAGAATATTGATGTAACTGAAAAGTTGTTATATAATTAGGAGGTCACAGGTTAAAACTGTAAAAATAGCATCTTATAAAAATACAGATAAAGTTGCATATAATAGGCCATAGTTATTTGGTCATTCCTGATGAAGCTATGTAATAAATTAAGTAGTATTCTAGAATAATATTAAGTAAATTAATTAAGATCATCGCGCTACACGCTAGTGTCTTTTATAATTAATCTTGGCTCTTGGGAATTGACAGTTCCATTTAGTTATGGTGGCATATTTCTTATTTATACAAAGAATAAATTTTCATTATTATAAATTTAACACTTGAAAATTGACAGCTCCTTTTTCTTCTATATATTCATAGCATTTGAATACAAATTAAATTCAGAGTTTTTAGACACATATATATTGCTCATGATCAAACTCTAGGAATCTTTTTTCTAGTTTTTCCATTAAAATATTTTAGAAATACTTTCCCTAGAAATTAAGTTCATCATAAATAAGAAAATGACTTATGATACGTGAGATTTGGAAAGAGGCGTTTCTTAAATAGGAAAAAGGGAAGACATTAAAATCTAAATCAGAAAGGCATACATAAAAAGCTGAAGGAGAAAATAGGAAAAACAAGTTCTCATACATAGTATTTTACATTGATTGTCCTCCTCGAACGTTTTTGACCTTCACCTCAAGGTCCCAACCCCGACCCCTAAACCCCCTCGACGTCAACCCCAAGTCTCCAACCCCATCCCAACTCCTATCATCCCGCCACCAACCCAATCCATTTTATTTGTTTGTGTTATATATAAATGCTTTTCAAACAACAAGATTTTTACTTACTTTTCAAACGTTAGAACAAAAATATATATTTTTCAAGAAAATATTTTGCGTGATACTAAACATATACACCCGAAATGTTACTTTTAGTTATTCGACAATAACATAATAAGTCTCTCCATCACATTTAATAACTTAACATTACTACTTGCTTTAAACTAAGAGTTTGCTAGTCCATTAATCTCAATTTATACTAATTAATTCATATTTAAAAGGAAGAACTATTGACTCAATTATATAGAATTATACGTATTTAACTCATGATGTATACTAAATTAAAGTAGAGGCATGGTACGCATGTTGTTTTCTTGACTTTTGCGAAATCATAAAAAATTATACTTCATTTTCATAGAATACTACCAATGGAATTTTATAAATTCAATTATTAGAAATGGTGGATTTCTCCAAGGAATGAACAAAATTCTCAGGTTAAATCTCTGACGACCCTAAGATTCCTTAATTATTTAATTAGTAGTTATTTAACTACTCAATTATACTCTTTATATTATTGTGTTGTATGATGTATCTAACTTAAGGAAATAAAAATAAATAAATTAAAGGATATCGTGCCTCACATGAGTAGTAATTAAATGTTTGATTAGTCATATGAAGAATAATTTCCGTTATAATTATGGCAGCTAGAAAGCCCCTCTTTCCTTCTTCTTCTTTGAAGTTTCAATCAGAACGTAAAATATACATAAAAACTAAATCTTAAAAAGAAAAAATATATCAGAAGATTAGCAAGTTGGCTAGATCGATCTTATTATTAAAAAATTGTATATAAAACATAGCTAGTTGTGTCCTTTGTTTTAACAAATAATTAATTAAATAAGAAAAAAGCATAACAAGTTACTTATTACCATAATCTAAATGATCAGGATGTCATCTAAGTTGAAGATTTCAAGTGATTTAAAATAAATGTAATAATATAATATAGTACTATGAAATAACGTAAAATGTGAAGCAACATTTGGGCCTCCCCATTTTCAATTCCTTTTTTGTACTGAGGCGAAACCAGGATTAAAAGTTTGGGGGTTCTAAATTTTAGAATAGAAGAGAAAAATATTACAAAAGTAGAGTTTGAATCCACAATACTAGTGTCAAAAATATTTTCACCGGCCTTACTTATAATTGAACTACCAATCAATTTTGTTAGGGGTTCACAAGTTAATATACACGTATATTTAATCAATTTTCTAATACAAATATAAAATTTACGAAAAAGCTAGTGGATTCGTCTGAACCCATGAATCCCACCGGCCACCTAGCTCCACCTCTGACTTCTAGTTAATTGATCCATATATTATCTCTCCCATAATATTTCCAGTCAATGATCATTATTGATTCACTCTTGTTTATTTATAATATCTCAAATAATAGCAGACACAAGAAAAAGAAACAAGAAGTAGAAATCATATGTACTTTTCACATTTGAGGCAACAAGTTACATACTTCCGCCGTTCTTATTTACTTGTAGAATTTTAACTTTATATACTAATTCAGAAAATAATAATTGGTCTAGCGAGTTTACCATTTTGGCCCTACTAATTGATAGGGTCTCAAACATATTTACTCACTATATTTTCAAAGACATTAACTCACTATTAATAAATTGAGGATGTAAAAGAAAAAAAAATTGTCCATCAATGATTTGTCAAAAATGACAAGTAAAAGAAGAAATTAAATTAGAAAATATTTGACAAGTAAATAGAAACGGAGGGAGTATATGAGAAGCAATATTAGACACCTCTAAAGACAAATTAATATCAATCTGCCAACTCCTATATATGCCAAAAACATTTTTAGTGGTTATTCACTAGCTTCCATAAATTAGTGCTTACAGCTAACTTAAAAGATAAAATTGCCCCAGCCCATCAATTTAGTTTTTGGTTTAATTCCTTAATTAATTAGTTTTCTGTATATATAAATTATAGTTCTTTCTTAAATGTTATTTGCATTTAGTTTGTTTTCTTTTCTCACGTAGGAGTATAATTTATCAGTTCACATACAAATTGAATTCAAAATCCTATATATGTTCTATTATCAAAACTTAACAAAAGGTAAAATATATAGAGAAAATTGAAAGGCTAACACTCCTGAACTTGGAGCAAATTATTCTTTTCGTTCATGAACTATTGACAGTTTTAAAAACACACTGATCTACCTTACTAACTAAAATAAAATAATACTCCAAATCTGCCACGTGATATAGATTGAGTAAACCATAAAAAGGCAGGATCGGAGATATATGTGTAAAGTGTAATATGGTTGAAAAATGTAGCAATCCAATCATGCATATTCATACTCTAATTTTAAGACAGACAAAACCATTGATTGTAAGAATAGCCAGAAAAATTAATTGTTTGTGCCCATAAAGAAACACAAAACGAGTGGACAAGGGGCCAAGTGTACAATTTTTGCCTAGCAAACCTCTTTTCTTCAATACCGACCATTCACCACATTTTAAGACAACACAAACAAAACAAACCTTGAAAAAAATGTGAGGGAGAAAGTGTGTGTGTATGTGTTTTGCCCCTCCCCCTTCCATTTTGACAATCTTGTATTATAACAAGTAAAAGATTTCTTCTATAATTATTATTAATCATTCAAAATTTACTGACTCGACTAATTCATATCTATATCATGTAGGGTCGATAAAAGGAGAAAGTGTTCTCTAAGAGACTTTTCATTCCCATATGATAGTCATGTCAAATGAACGAGTTGAGCTGAATTTAAGTGTGTCGAAATGAATTGAGTTAACAATGAATCTATCATCAACTCATCCAAAAATTATTTAAGCTGAAATAAATTGGATCAAACAATAAGCTAATAAATAAGCATGTCATATTTTTACGGATGAATTTTATTATTTATATTGTTAAAGTTCAATAATAAGATTCATTGATCTTCTCCGTGTTGGAAAATCTTTAATCTAATTCTATGTATTAACTGGGATGTTCCAATTATTTTCATTCATTACGAGTCAATAGTGGTCGACCGTCACCAGGCCACCTAAGTTGTTTTATGCTCCTATTTATTTATTTATTTAATTTTACTTGGGCCATATAATTCTTTGTTAATTTTATGTTTGTTGTGGCACGGTCGGTTCTTATTGGACAATTGGGGCACAAATTATGGAGTAATGAAGGTAGGTAGGTTAATGTAGAATAATTTTGTGGGTTGATTTGAAGCATGTTATATGTACGTAACGTTAGGTACATTATGCAGATGAACGGTACTGCTCCAAATTAAGTTCATATAAAAATATTTTAAAAGAAAAATAGGGAATTTACTTAATTATATATATATTACGTACTATAATTTCTAAATAATAGACTATAGTGTAAGGTAACTTGGCTAATAAAGTTATTAATTGTAATTTTCTGTTTTCAACTCTCTGTAATTGCATATCCTATTAATTATAACTAGTTTAGTTCGAGTAAGCGTTGAATGAGCCCTAGTGCTAAATTAACTCAAATCCACATTATACTTGTTTCTCTTATTTATATTCTTCGACTATATGTATACTCGTAAAACAATTAAATGATTTTTACAGCGTGACGTAGTGGCATAGCCATATATAGGTTAGGATGGTCAATCGGACATTATTCGTTTGAAAAATTATAAATAGTATGAAGTATACTGGTCAAAATACATTTATCATACATATTATATTAAATCTTGGACATTCTTAATAAAATTTCTGATTTCACTTCTTGACGTACTGAACTAGTTTTGCTTGTACACTTACGTAATTCTAATTTCTAAACACGACTAAACCAACCTGTGTTGATTTTGTCTTCCTTTTAGCTCGAAAAGACAAAAATAAAGAGGTAAACAAATAAAAGGATAATGAAAATTAATTAATTAAAATATTATTATACAGTCGAAACAGTACTCTTGGGAATATGACAGGTAATTAAATAAAATAAAACAACTAAACAACGCATATGGGTTGTCACTTAAAGTGGCAGCCACTGTCACTATTTTAGAGAGTTTGTCTTTTATTATGGATAATAATTATTATTTAAAACTTTGCAAAAGATTTAGATCAAGGATTATCGTTGACTTTAATTTATAATTTTAAATAATCAAGAATTTCATTCAAAATGCTAAGAATGTATAAAATAAATAGCTTGATCACTAGGGACCATACAGTTAGCATGGCAAATATTATTTTTTTCCCTTACTTTTCCTTATAAAACTTATTACGTGAGTGTAACTACTAGATGATTGCTTGCAAAAAATAATAACAATAAATGTGATTTGTTTATTTCAATTTTCAGTTTGAAAAATTCAAATTTGTAATCAAAACTCAAGTTTAGCTAGGTAGATTTACTTAATCTAATCGCGTGCAATCTATGTATGATATATAAATAATGGTAGCTGCTTAGAATATTTTTTAGCACAAGATCAAGAAAATTATACCTAATTGACCATTAAATGTTTAAAAAAAGACGCGTGCTTAATATTTTTTTCTGTTGATTATTATTATTTAGCGTATCCTATCTACTTCCTAACAGAAAATGTACTTTTGTTTTGTTTATAATAGATAATATTACAAGAAGATTAATTCAAGCATGCATCCAAACATCTCATGTGCTCAATTAAAAAAACAGGATTAGAATGAATCTCAGAGTAATATATATGAAAATCAATAATCAAGACGAGTAAGTAAATACATATATTGTCACGATGCAAGCTTATGGCATGTATTATTGCTTTGGCATATATATCAGGTTTCACATATTGTCCGCCTTGGGTTACATCATCATTATCGAGCTAAAAATGTGTGTACAATGTAAATTTATGTATCTCTTCACTTTCCTCTTCCATTTTGATATGAGATTCACCAAGGATATCATGTGCTCTCTTTTTCAAAAGCTTGTCAACCTAGAATTATGTTAGTCCTACTCTACGATCCGCCATCATTGGCCCCCACCCTTCTCTTAGGGGCTCCACGTTCTCGTTGAAGTTTTCCCCTACTATCTTGCTAAGGGAGTGTTCAACTCTGATATCATATTTGTCACGATTCAAACCCATGACACGTATCGTGCATTTTGACCTAATAACCGGCCTCATATATTTGTCTTTAGGTTATGCCATAATCCAGCTCAAAAACAAGTGTACCATGTACTGTGTACTATGTTATGCTCAATGATTTCTTATATTTGGAAGGATGCTGTAAATTACAAGAGTAATTATTATTTTTTGGAACCTCAATAACAAATAAAGTAAATGGCACAATTTCTCAATAAAATGGAAAGCCAGTTGTTGATTTATATGCCTGCCGGCTTAAGAGAGGAAGTTAAATTTAAGGGAGAAATCTGTCCTAAATCTAATTAAGCTTTGAATAGTTCTCTAGTACTACACTATATTTTGTTGTCTATGTTCCCCCAATAATAGTATTATTCTGACGCATTTATTAAGAATTCATTTAATGGGGTTAATCATAAAGTTAATTTGAGTAAATTATGCGTATGTATATATCTTCCTTTAATGAATTATTGATGATCATATATGCCTTCTTAGAGAAAGTATTAATACTTGGTACATGTTTGCGATAAATTTTAAATATGAGGAAATCAATAATAAATAAATTATGAAGAAACGAGGAATATTATTGATAAAATAATATCGGTGTAATTATGTTCCTCCTATGATTTCTTCGTGATTCGAGAGCGTTAATGACGTATTTTTTCGAAGTAAGGATGATTGGGGTTGATCTCTTTATGATTTATGAATATCCCAAGAGTTTATGAGATATTCGAGATGCCTCGATCTTCAAGAGAATATACTACCTTTTATATAGGCATGAACCAGGGATATCGAACACAACTTATCCCACAAAATTTCAATGCCTTAAGGTATAATTTCATTTCAGAAAGAAAACTAATTATGACTTATTAGTTCAACAAATAAAAGGATCTGAATAAGTAGTAGTAATTAAAAACACAAAGAAAGTTACAATAATTTTTAATATTAATATTAATTTCATGTCAATAACAGTGATTACACTTGCATTTTTTTAATATGCAAATTGTAACCAGTCAATTAGATGCTAATGGCATGGCGACTATAGCAACAAAACAAAGCCCAAGTTTTTTGGTAAATAAATCCTTTTAGTTTTGTGGTGTCCTGGCGGGACTAATCTTGTTTAATTAACTTAATATATAATTATAATGATATGGTACGAAAAGTTTATAATAAGTTAATTAACTGCACGCGTGGAGTGGATGAACTATAACGTTTGATTATTATTTTTTCTATATTCGTTAATCTCACTTAAAGTTGGCAAAATAGAATTTAAGCATTTTAGTCAGCATCAAAATCCCAGTTAAATGACACACGATAATTTCAAAATTGACTAAACGTACTTTGCATAGGACAACATGAAAAATGTTAAAATGTTTATTGTTTGACGAATTGTTTCGGCTATCGTCGGCAGGACAATAAATCTTGTAAATACACATAAGGTTACACGTGTGGTGTGGACAAGAATTAAATTTTCGTTACTTGGAAGTTCATTTGTTGAAATTCTACCAACTTTGTACTCCCTCCGTTCACTTTTACTTTTCAAGAATCAAATTGTATGGACTTTGATCCAGATTTTATATAATTTTCGAACATCTAACTAATTTCAAACTTGAAATTTTGATTAATGTTCATCAATTTATCTATACAGCTTAATTGAATTGACTATCATGAAGCAAAATGTGTCAAGTAAAATTGAACGAGCGAATATTTTCAAAGCTTAGTTTTTAAGCTAGTGAAAACTTATGTACTTAACCACTTTGATTTGGACTATATTACCTAATTCAATTAGTTTTTTTCATGGTCAATAGGTGTACTTAATCACAACTAATGTTTGACTATTCACATTCTTTCTGTTCATTTAAATATTTGTGGCCGAATCATTAACAATTATTTCGTTTAACCGATCGATTAGTATCCGCTGATATGATTAATTTTGATTCACGTTAAAAATTATTATTGAATGAATTTTCGTTTTGAGGGCTCAATTAACTTTTACTATTAGTTATAAAATCCAATTTTTCAAGAATAAACTTGGAAGAAACGTGTCAAACTTTTTCTTATGATGGTTGTGAAATTGTCTGGTGAGTAGAAATTAATGAGCATATGTTTGAATTTAAGTAGATATACTTCCAAGCAAATTAGGCAAAGGCAAGATCTTCGAAAAAGGGAAATTGGAAAAAGTGTCACGAGCCCCCTAATCTTCGTAGAAATTTCAGTATAAGCCTTAAAAGTCAATATGAAGATCAAATAAAAAAACAAGATAGAAATTAAAGTGATGAGGCTTTGACTAAAGAGGATTTGGAGCATGTTGTTGACATTATATTCATACTGGACAATACCCATGTGATCGTTGAAATTTTGACAATAATAATGTACGTATCAAGCAACTATAATATAAAAATTGGGACATTACTGTGAGTGTTGACGATAACTTTTAGGTAAAATTGCTAATATAGGAAATATCGGAAGTGAAAGGCAGAGTACCACTATATATTTCGAGGTTTGATATGAAAGAAAATATTTTTCAACAAAAAGAAAAGTGATTCAAAAGAATTCATATTAATTGTGCAGGGTAATTAGTATGAAATATCATTTATAGGACGTGTTTTTTTTAATTTTTGTTGAGGAAAATAATTTTCTTGGTTTTAAAAAAATATTTTTGCCAACAAAACGTGAAAATATTGGACAACATTCCTTGGTACCAAAATTCAAATATACGCACTAGAATCACTATTTGACTATGTAAATGTCTGATAATTAAGTTTGGAGCATGAAAATATCGTAGCTGGGCTGTAGTATGTGCTAGTATCTATTTTGTAGCTAAATGAAAACAGATTAACAATTAAGAAATTTTTGAAACTTTCTAATATTTATGCATGTGATCAATACTGTCTACACTTTCAAAATTAATTAATTCCATTTTAATTCAATTTTGAAATTGACAAGTGACTTGGGCAAACACTATTAATAATGTGGACAAATAATAGGAGACGGTAGGAATTTTGTTGTTCCATTCCCTAATCAATTTATCTAATCATACCTAATTCATAAATCATGGGAAATATGACTCTATACTTTTCTACTTTTAGAATATAATTACTTTTATAACTTGGGTCATTAATATAAGTACGTGGCATATACTTAATTTATTTTTTGAACTTTGATGTGATACCATTTTATTTTCTTGCGTGGGGTTCAACAAAAATAAAAGTTTCATCTCTTATTAAATGTTTTTTTCAATGCACTTTGCAAAAGCCAATTAAATAAATCTTTCTTTTTCGTAACGATCAATATGTTGAAGATCACTACTATTTGGTGTTAGGTAATATCTAGACCCTACCCTACAATTTCATGTATATTTTGATGCATTAATGTTGCTCTTTTAAAGCAGCAAATTAAAACTCATCCATTTTAGAGGTTTTAATCTGAGAGTAATAATTGAAAACATTGCACAAGATCCCAACTTGGTACGTTGTAATCTTATGAATATAATAATAGAATTACACCAACCTGGAGCCTAGGGTAAGATTCCTTTATTACTTTCTTGTTCGCTTTTATTTGTCATAGTTGAAACTGAAATAATTCATTACAAAAAAATTGACATAGTTATTTTACCATATTATTCCTACTAATTGATGTTTAGTAGTATGATTTAAAGAATTAGTAATTAATATTAAAAGTAAAACATGAAAAAAAAAATTATTCTTTCTTGGTACTTTAAAATACAAATAAAAATAAAAATATATTTCTAAAATAATCGCGTATTGTTTTTAAGGAAGATAGTAGGATTTTCAGACCGACACAATTAATTTCCCTAGTCAGTGGTCACAACTTTAAAATTAAAGTGAGATTGTGGATTTTTAGTGCAGGAAAATGCCTACTTGATTACATTAGTACTTTCGTTTAAAGTCGGAATAATGAGACACTGGTTTTGGTTTTCTTATTGCAAAATTATATCTAAAAATAGAGAAATAATTGTATTTTTCTCATTTCAATTATCTGTGTCGTGTTATTAAATTAAAATATGTTACATATATATTTTAATTTTATAAATTTAAATCTATGATATGTAAAATTAGAATGAAAAATTTGCTAGAAAAAAAAAAGAAATTTTTGGACGTGATAAAAAAAATATATGACAAGCAAATCAACATGAGGAGAATATAATTTTTTTTCTCAAAGGGAAAGGGGATTAAAGATGGGACAAATAAAAGGGAGGTAGCAGTGTAATAACCGGTGGTTGAATTTTGACCAATTTTAGTTTTCTTGTTTTTTGGTTAAATAGTAGACTACTTTCATTTTGTTTGTATGACTTTAATTGGCATGAATTTTAAGAAGTAAAAAAGATTTTAAATATTTTTATTTCAAATAAAAAATATGTAATATATTGTAAAATATTATTTAATTTTATAATCTTAAATATAATACAAAAATTGACATGTTTAAAATAAATTGAAACAGAGAAAGTATCAAAATAATAATTTTTATCGACCAATGTCATTAAGAAACTATGTTGAAAATGGAATCTTTGTAGCTCAATAATTAGTTAGTTGAACTTTTATCTTGTTAGTAAAAAAAAAATTCCGCCTTGTAATTCCTTTCCCTTTTCCTTCCCCAAAATTTATTAATTTATTTTTAAAAAAAAAGGAAAATGGAAAGTGTGTAACTTTATTGAGTACCGAAAGTTTGTTAAGATTAAGTTAACCTATAATAAGATAATTATCTATAACAAATTTAACAGTATACTTATAAATGATTAGATTGTGTATATTAATATTGAAAATTAGCCGGTGGCTGAGCTCACTCTTCACCTAATTACTTTTCCACGTGGCTCTTCCATATTCCCATTTTACTAAAACATTAAACCCTTTTTACGATTTAATTTTCAGATTAAACTTAATTTCTATTTATATGAACACGTTGCTCTTTGAACGAATGAATAAAAGTCGGAATAAATTAAAGTCCAAATTCTGGTGCTATAATCTTTATATATTCTATGAATCAAGTCACAACAACTTTTAATGAAAATAGATAAATAATCATAAATAAGCTTATTTTTCGAAACCGAAAACAAAAGACGGCTTATTTCTTATTTTCTCTATTACCCGTTTTAAACCTTGATCTAAATTATTCGTTGAGGGAATATTGTTGAATGACTGGTTTAGAGATCTTATGGTACTTGGATTCTCTTTAACGCAGCCCGTTTCAAATTATTTATTGCGTTTCTCTTTTACACTTTCTTCAAAAAATATTAATTAGGAAGGGTATTTAACTATTTACCATTATTTATGTTTTAAGATATAGTCTCTAATTAATATCTCTTTATTGAAGATTTACTTTATTTATGTGTCATTTCAATGTGTTTGTAATTTTCTAGAATAATTACTATCAAGGGTAAATGTTTTAAAAAAAAATTAAACTTTTAAAATAACAAATAATTTAATATGACTCATTTTAAAAATCACCACAAATAATTGGAGAAATAAAAAAACCAATGGAGACCAAAAAGGAAAAAATAAATGCAACAATGAAATTCTTCTCCAATGAGAAATATCAAGATATAAGAAATTAACATTCCTAAGATGAGACTTTGATTTGCATCTTCTTATATAGTAGAAAATACTTTTCTTTAGTCCTTGGATATTTTGAAATTATTATTACTTCAATTAATTCAAATTTATATTTGATAAGTTGAATAAAAGAAAAACACGTCATATTAAAAGATTCTTAATTTTTAAACTTCGAACATACAAGTCACAAATTTTCATTAATAACATATTGATCTTAATCATTCAATCAACATTTCACTAGCTAACTTTCTTCATTCCATATTCTAATTAGACAACATTAGTAAGAACATACATTATTGTGCATAAAATTTTCAAAAAAAATATAAAATTTACGTTTTTTCTTGTTCGAGTCTTTTCACCAATACTACAAATATTAAAATTTTCAGAAACACAATTTCCTTAAAAACTAAAAAGTCAGGGGCGGAATGTCCACCTTCCCTCCTCTATAGGAAGAAGGGTGGACTCTACATTCCGCCCCTGATACCAAAAGAAAATTGTATACCCAAAGAAGAAGAAATTGCATCAATTTCGGAAAGAAAAAAAAAATGTTCATTTGACTTAGCCCAACTAACTTGATCTCCACGCACTCCCTCTTCCTCTCTTCTCCCAAACCGTCACGCGTTCTTTTTTCAATAAATATATACTTCCTCATAAACTCCATATATATATATATATACACACACTTCAACCTACCCCTTTCTCAATCCTCTCAAAACACAAGAACAAAAAAAAAGCACAACTTTTCACACCACCAAAAAACAGAGTATTCATATAAAATGGCTCTTTCAAGGATTTCTACATCTATTTTGTTGATGTTTGTATTGTTTTTAGCTTCATTTTCATCATCAATGGAAGCAAGAAAGTTATTAAACAGCCATGAAGTGAAAAAAGTCGCAAATTTAAGGTCTCTGTATCTAAATGCTCTGCCTAAAGGCAGAGTACCAGCTTCAACACCAAGCAAAAAAGGTCACTCTTATACCACAGATGAAAAGCTTATCGCCCGTCATCTTGCAGCTACCGATCGGATTCTCCGGTCAGTTCCTAGCCCCGGAGTAGGCCATTAATTTTAATTACAGGCAAGCGGTCAGAGCCTTGACTCTTTCCAACTCATGTTCTACACATGTAAACATTTTTTTTTTATATTACAGTTTTGGATTCATTTTCTTGGAGGGAATTACATTAGGTCAGGATTTGTAAACACAATATAATTGGAAAAAATTGTACAGCTGGAGAGTGATGATATAGGATTTTTTAAAATTTATTTATGGAGTTGTACACAACTTATACTTTTAATTTTGTTTTTGTTCTTCTTGTTAGGATCATTTGATTTGATGATTGTGGGTTCTTTTATTTCTAATTGAAATAATAAAAAAAAAAACATTGAATCATGAGTCTGTATATATTTTTTTCTTCCTTATATTAAATTCCAATTGTTATCATTTTTGTTAAGAGTATAGCATAAATTGAACAATTTTTTTTTTTCTGTATCAATAGCCTTATTATGTGTGTGCTGGCAGTGACAATTTTTTCAAGAAAATGGAAAATTGAAAACAAAATTAATAATGGTCATTAACTCATTATAAAGGCTTTAATTGGGTGATTGTACATGTGTGGTTGATGTACCAATCAAAGTATACGTGGCTTTGGTGTGGAAAATTTGACTGCTACAGTGCTTTTTTATTAAACTTTAATTTGCACATGTTACTCTTTTGGTCTTTTATGAAATTAATCCAAGGGATTTTCAGAAAATTTATGTGAATATTCTTCCACAACGAAAAAGCAAAAAAAAAAGGGAAAATAAAAACGCGTTAGGAGACTTCTTGTTCTTTTTTTCTTCCCTTTTTGCTAATTTACTTTTTTATAAAGTATTTTGGTTATAATCTAAGTTTTTTTTTTTTTTTTTAATTATATATATTTTGCATTTTGAAGGGCCATAGGAGCATGACATTACATAACAATAAAGAACTAGATAGCTAGCAGATGCTTCAAAAATGTTGTTTCGACGGCCAATTTTTTCTCCTCTCTTGGTGGATTTTCTTTTTCGTTTTATTCTTGCTGCTTATTCGCATATTTGAAAAAAAAAAAATTAAAAAAAAACTCCCTCCATCCTATTTTATATGGCACTTTCTGAATTTCGAGATTCAAAAAAATCTATCTTTGATTATAGTATATATTTTTTTTTTACGTAGTTACAAATATATAAATGTCATTGCAAAAAATTAAGATTTCATGCATAAATTTCCGATCAAACTTAAACTGTTTTAATTTTAAAAAAAGAGAATCTCACATAAATTGGTACAGAGGATTAGATCCTTTGAATATGTAATTTGACTTACGTGCACCGGCAGGTAATTGTCTATTGTGATAATTTTAAAATCATAACCAAGAAATTCGGTAAAACTATTTGTTAAAAGACATTTAGGGTGTGTTTGGTAGGAAGGAAAATGTTTTCTTAGAAAACAAGTAGATTTAAAAATAAATTTAATTTATTTTTTGGGGGGGAGCTGATAGGGTTGGGTGGCTGGGGGGTCGAGGGTAAGGGTGAAAAAATGAAATTTTGAAGTTGAAAATATTTTTTAAAAACAAACTTAAATTTTTTTTTGAAGGGGGTGGAGGGCTTGCAGGCTGGCGAGGGGGTAAAAAATAAAAATTTGAAATTAGAAATATCTTTTAAAAACAACTTTTAATATTTTTTTTCTTGGGGGGGGGGGTGGTAGGAGGCTGGGGTAGGTGTGAGGGTGGGGTAAAAAAATGAAGTTAAAAAATATTTTTTAAAAACAAGCTTTAAAATAATTTTTTTCGAGGGGGTGGGGTAGTTGGGGGACTAGTTTGAGGGTAAGGACAAAATAAATTTATTTTTGCAACAAAAAATAATAATTGTATTTTGAAGTTGTAAGAGACTTTTCGAAAATATTTTTCTTAAGTTTTGAAGGAAAGTTCTTTTCCTTGAATTTGAGAAAAATTAGTTGATTTGGAAAACATTTTCCCAGAAAATGTTTAATACATTAATATGGTAACAATTATTTACTCGGCTAGTTTTGTACATGTAAAGAGACTAGCGTTGGAATGAGTGATGTTTTCATTTTTAATTAGAATTTTCGTGTTTAAATCTTGAGAATAAAAAATAAAATTGATATGAAGCACTTGTTCATTAATGAGTTTTATTATTACGATCTTAATTCATGATAAATATCGTCTGTTTGAGCTAATTGGGCTCACAAATTTGTCTTTTGTGTGTCATTATCAAGTCAAAAATATGCATATCATATGAATTTGTGGCATGTCTAATAAAATTCTTCACTTTTTTTCCCATTCTTATGTGAAATACGCCTAAGATGTCATATGCATCACTATTTTTAAAGCTTGTCAACCTAGAAATCTATCAATCCTCTATATGTTGCCCTTGTCAATTCGCTTTCTATCACGAACATTACTCTTAAGTGGTGTCCGCGAATCTAAATTAAACAGGCCGATATGAAAAAGGCAAGTGCCGTCTTGATGCCAAATTATAGGTCAAGCTTTTGATTTCTTAGAAAAGGTGTAAAAAAAATTTACCTCCAACTTTGTCTTGAATTCGAATTCATTTTCTAACTTTAGACTATATAGATATCACCTTAATATTTTTTAAACAATAACATATATAGGGAGATTCATAATTTGAAAAGCAAATGAATACTTATTGAGAAGGAGGAAAACAATTACAATTTAAAATGCCGAGGAATTTTGTTTTTTCAAGGTAAAATTGGAAAGGAACAATGACTAGCTAGCAAAAACAAAATATAATAGCCCGATTTTTTATTTTTAAATTTATTATAAGGTTTTAAGTTTCTTTTAAGTTAGGGGGGGCGTTGGACAGTCGAATTCTATTTTTATTTTATTTCACGGTAGATGTGGAATCAAGTTTTTGAAAGGCCATGAATGAGCTGCCTAAAAATTGGGAAATTTGATTCCAACACTAATCTAATATTCTTCCATCTAAAGAATGGTTCAAAATCTAGCTTAATTTTATCTCAACATTGGCTTTATTTGGTCTCTTCCATTAAAAATATTTTAGTGGGATATGCACATTACTTAAATTGAGTTCATTGGAAAGCATGATAAGAACTTTTAACTAATTTTAGAACGTCGAAAAAGAAAAAAGAAAAAAAATAGAGAAGAAAATGTGTATTTAAATTTAATTTGACCGTGAGAAGCTCCAATGTTTCACTTCCTTATTATTTACCAACTTTTTGTAATAATTCATTAAATTTGAGTAATCTTTTTAATATAAAAATAATTTAGTTGATTTGATACCGTAAAGTGAAAGTAGAATGACCATCTGGTAACTTATCTCAAACTTTTTTTAAAAAATCTGAAATTCTCTGAAAATAGATTTAGAGCCTGTTTGGATTGACTTAAAAAAAGTAACTTTTAAAAAGCAACTTCTTAAAGTGCTGGAACTTATTTTTAAAATAAGTAGTTAGGTGTTTGGATAAAAATGCTGGTAAACACTTTTTTTTATCAAAATGTCTGAAATACCCTTAAAGTTGTTAACATGATAAAAAGTTGATTAATTTAAGGTTTTTATACTTAAAAAAAATTAAAACAAAATTAATTTATATTTTACATTCATAAGTAATAATATTTTCCTATCATTCACATATTTCTTTGTCATCACAAATTATTTATAAGAGGAATATAAATTTATTATTTATGTTAATATATGCGCAACTTATTGTAGATTTTAAAAATATATAATTTGAATAAATCAAAGGAAAGATTTAAGATTTATTTTAGTTACATTCATAAGTAATAATAATTGTCTATCATTCACACATTTCTTTATCATCACAAATTATTTATAAG